>LOJH01005834.1:0-14145 GCA_001685095.1 Ellobius talpinus | reverse complement strand
TTTTTCAATAGTGCCTCATCTTACATTTTTGAGACAGAATATCACTGACCCTGGAAGTTGTCAATTTGGCTAAGCTGTCCATCAGCAAGCATCAGAGGTCCCCCCGTTTTCACCTCCCGGCACTGGAATAACAGGCGTGTGCTGTCATACCCAGCATGGGTGCTGGGGATGGCACTTAGGTCCTTGTGTTTGTTTGGCAAATACTTCACCAACTGAGTCATCTGCCTTGCCAGTCTTATTGGTACCAAATCTCTACTACTTTTGCACATAGTGCCAGGTATGGATCAAGGACAACAGTCCCCTTAATGAAGCTTCTCCCCTCTTCCTAAGCGTCTCTCCCTTCTGGCTGGCTGCCAGCTCTAGGTCCCAATCTACAAAGAAGATCTCTTTATCCCTGTCGTCTGTCACCTCTCCCCCTCAGGATCCTGTCCTACTCTGACCTCCCTCTAGGCAGGAAGCTTCTGTTCCCGTGACATGGAAGTAAGAACGAACCTTGGCAATGTCACATCTATGGAGATGGATGTAGCTGTTTCTCTCCGTCTCTCGTTTAGTTCCTGTCTCTGTGATTCCTGTTAACCCAAGACCTCAACATGGAAGCAGCTCTGACACACATTTTGAATACCACCTTTACTTGCTGGAAGCATGAAGCACAAACCAGGTTCAGTTCGGCGAACATGGCTAGGAGAATCAACAGACACTTCCAGTATCTACACAGCTCTGGCTAGGAAGGAAAGGAACTGTGCTCAAGTGCCTACGTGTGATGACACTGCTGTCCCTGTGAGGAATTCAGCACAACACAGCTTGTGCTGTGTGACTTGATGAGTTGGCTCTGTAAAGGGAGTGTCAAGGTGACTGAGCTCTCAATAGTACTCCAAAGCACCAAGGCTCAGAGAGAATGGGGACTCCAGGCGTGGGTGGTTAGTGCAATGCATTTCCCTGCTCTCCACAGTGAGCGCATGGCTATACGTATAACATTTAACATTCACTAAGCAAATGTTAAGCTCGCCCTGTATGTCAAACACACTTCTAGAATCTTCTACCTAGAACAGCAGGATCTATGGCACTGCTTGTGTGTTGCACATTCTTCAGGTAACTGCATGTGCCAGGGATAATGTCTGTTTAATTTGAGTCTTCTCTTCTGATTTCTTGAGCACATAGCCTTTTTTTTCTGGTCTAGTTAGTATTAGTATCCTAGACTGTAACAGATCTGTTTTTAGTAATACAGAAAGAATGGAAACTCAGGAATTAGCCATTCTAGAGGTACAAAATAAGAATAGGCAGGGGTGTAGGAACATATTCTGCTGTTCTGAGTGTCTCAGAGGCCCAGGTGCTGGGAATATAGAACCTGGTTCTCAGTGCAACCGTGTGTAGATGTGACTCCCAGGGTGGTGAGGCTCTTGTGCTCTCAGGGATAACTCTTTATCTGGGGGCACTTCTTATCAAGAGGCTAGCTGGCTCCAGACAAGTTAGGCCCCCATGTTCCATGTTCTCCTGTAGTTGACCATGGGATAGTGCAGGGAGGCCCTTCTAAAGGTCAGGGCCATGCTCTTGGGTGCATCGTCTGTGGAACCAATTAGAGGATGAACTTCTACAGCTTTTAGAGGATGAAGACTGTGGCTTGCTGTTACAGCAGCAGGAAGCACAATGAAGACAGACTGCTTTCTCCCCAAAAGACTTCCCCATTCTCCCGTCTCTTTCCTTTAGCCCAAGGGTGATAGGGCAGGAGGACTCTGTCCTGAGCTGAGAAGCAGTCATTCTTGCCTTTGTGAGAAGCAGACTCCATTATGTGAGTATAAGATAAGAAGGCAGCCCTTTCTTTCCTCGGGAGGGAAGAGGTAGAAAGAAGTGAGCTGGGGTATATGTGGAGAGGGCAGCATCCCACGCTCTTCCTTCTGTAGACTGCTCCAGTCACAGGCAGTGTCCCCGATGGTGTGGGAGAATTGTCTGTATTTTGTCAATCATGTTTTGAATAAACTCTGATTGGCCAGGCAGGAAGTATAGGCAGGAAGTAGAGGTGGGGTGATGAGAACAGGAGAATGCTAGGAAGGAGGAAGCCCGTTCCTCCTATTCCTGCCCAGACCACCGAGAAGCAAGATGTAACCTGCCCGGCTGAGAAAGGTACCAAGCCATGTGGCTAACATAGATAAGAATAATGGGTTGATACAAGTAATAAGAGTTAGCAAGAAGCCTGAGCTAATGGGCCAATCAGTTTTATAACTTATGNAGGAAGTAGAGGTGGGGTGATGAGAACAGGAGAATGCTAGGAAGGAGGAAGCCCGTTCCTCCTATTCCTGCCCAGACCACCGAGAAGCAAGATGTAACCTGCCCGGCTGAGAAAGGTACCAAGCCATGTGGCTAACATAGATAAGAATAATGGGTTGATACAAGTAATAAGAGTTAGCAAGAAGCCTGAGCTAATGGGCCAATCAGTTTTATAACTTATGGAGAGCTCTGTGTGATTTTCTTTGGGGCTTGCCGGCTGTAGGGTACCAGGCGGGACAGAAAACCCCAACAAAACAGCCCCTCATGTTATACCCTGAGAAGCTGGGGAGCCGTATGGAGGGAGGCAAACACAGCGGATTCCTGTTACCATCTTGAAACAACTTCTAGTGTGTCAGGCCCTGGCAGCTCTGCCTTTGGGACCTCTATTTTTGAAGTCCCTTTGTTCAGAAGGTGGCTCTGCTCACTGAGTATGGAGCTCATACTTTTGTCTGGGAATGTGTACACCCCACAGCTGTGGCTGAAGACTATGCCCTCATGAGTTGCCCGGGCAACAGTCCTGAGTCAGGAACAGAACTGCATGGTAGGCATGGTACACAAGTCATTGTACTTTGCCTGGTGTGAAATTTTGTGTTCCTGTGTCCCTGTGCCACTGGTCTGGGACATGATTGCATTCCCACAGATGGCGTGATGGGACCTTCTTTGCAGGCTGCTGCAGTTAACTTTGGAATATATGAGTGTCCAGAACCTTAGTATGTTGTCATCTAGGGCAGTGATTCCTGTCTTGATTGGGTCTCAGTCTGGGCATTTTGCTAAGTTTTGGTCATTTTCTGGGTGATGGCACAGAGGAGGATCTGAGCTGTCCTGGGACCCGATAGCAATATTTGGGGGCTCCCAAACTAGAAATCAGCCTAGAACCAGCTCCATGTCCACTTCTTCACACGTTGGTGAACAGCCAGCCTCCTTTCACTGCTGCCCAATATGAGTTTTGCAGTACAATGAGCATGTGTGCCCTCTGAGACCTGCTCTGTCCAGGAAGCATGGCAAAGCCAGGTGAAAAAAGTGTCATGAGCCAGGTCACCCTCTTCAGTCCTTAAGACCATGAAGAAACAGGCAAGGGCCAGCAAGGTCCAGAGTGTACTTAGGGGTTTCCAGTGTGGTGAAAACATGTCTGTGTGTGCCAGTTGGTTCCCTATGTGATGAGATAGTGTGACACTTTCCACACACGGCTGCCCTCAGGGACTAAGCATGTAACAAAACCCTGAAACCACCTGCTCCAGGTCGTGTCCCCTACTCAAGGCAGTCTCCAGTAGCTCCTAAAATCACACTGGAAAGGGGCTGAGTCTCTGGGCAGAACACCAGAACCTGCATTAGCCAACTTGTGCCCAGGAGCCCTGACTGCCTGGTTAACAGTTCAGACTTACCTTCTCCTGAGTAAATGCCACATAGAAGAAAAACATTAGTTTGTGGTTACTGAGATGCAACCTTAAATATCACTCTGACTTTACACCAATACTGCACTGAAAATGCCAGGATGTGCCTCCATGTGTGGAAGCCTAGCACTGGGGGCTGTAAGGCCAAGGTGCATGGGGCAGTGGCTCATGGGAGAAGGACATACATGAGTCATTGTTTCTGACAGAGGCTATTTCTCATTTGGCCAGAGCAGAATGAACCACTTTTAGGGACCTGTAGGTTCCTATGGTGACCCTCCTGGTTTATCTTCACCCATGTAGAAGGAGCATGGAAACACTCTAAGCTCTCTTCCTGGACCAGCCGCCCCATATTATTCCTATCATGCCAAAGAGACAAAGGATGTTGACATTTAGTGAGAGCATCTCTGCCTCAGGGGATACTTCTGGTTCTGTGCACTCAAGACATGGTAGCCTGAACATCCTCCAGGCCGGACCAGTCAAAACACAAAAGATCTTCTTCACCAGCTTCACACAGGACAGGGGGTGCTTTCAATAGAAAGGAGATGTCTGCACAGGCATGGGGCCACAGCAGCACAGCGACAGCCCAAGGCTATGCTGTTTGTCACTGGGAAATACTGTAATGGATGCTTCCCATGAGACAGGTGCACATGGCCTGGGGACATCAGTCCATCAACACCAACAACAGTCCGTCCCATGCACACTGGAGCAGGATTACTACACGCTGGTTTGGCTTAAGGAGAGTTGACGGCCACAACCCTGACCATCATGTTGTGTTTGCTTAATCTAGTGTAAAACAATCTTGTTACTAACACTCTACTGCTTCAAAGCATCTGTAACCATTGAACACACACTAAATTGACAGACACACCTACAAAATCGAAGAGCATCAAGGTCCAAACCAAGAGTCTAGGAACCAGAGCTGAAGACATACTCTGAGGATGGCCATCCACATCCGCATGTTGGAGCTGCAGAATAGCTTTCTGCACTTGTGTATCCATGGTGTGGGGTGGCTGTGCACACTAGACTGTGTGTGGTATGGTATAGCTGTGTACACTCATGTGTCTGTGGTTTGGGATGCCTGTGCACACTAACATGCACAGGCATGTTATAGGATGGTTATGTACACTCATGTATCTGTGGTGTGGGATGGATGTCGTATAGGATGTGGACATTAACATGTCTGCAGTATGGCATGTTTGTGCTGTGGGATGGCTGTACACACTAGTGAGTCCACAGTGTGGGATGACTGCACACTAGCTAGTATGTCTGTGGCGTATGATGGCTGTGCATACTAGCATGTCTGTAGTGTAGGATGGCTGTGTACTCTAGCATGTCTGGCATAGGATGGTGGTACACACTGTGTCTATTGTGTAGAATGGCTTCCCAAACACACATTTCTGTGTTACTGTAGCCTGAGCTGTGGGATGGTTGCATGGACCTGCATGTATCCAAGTTCTGACCCCCTTCCTTCTAACTCTGAGGCAGAGATTCTTCCTCATGTGGATTTGGGGTGACAATGACAGTGCTGTCTTGGCAGGGCTTCCTGACAAAGCTATGGGCACATTGTTCTTGCTCCAGGCACTCTGGTATGGACAGTTATTTATATAATGTGGCCAACTCATTTCCCAGCGCCAGCAAGGAGGCTGAGAAGCTTGTGAGATGGGAAGAATGGAGAGAGAAGAGCATGCCTTGGCCCAGTAGTACCCAGGATACTATATTCTGGCTGGTCCCGGTAAAGTCATTTTTCTGGAACCCACTCAGAACATGTGTCATAAATAACATTCTTGTCCCTGGACAACCAGGTGAACTTATTGACTCCCTCCTACACAGGGCAGGTGTGGCCTGCTCACTAGAAAGCAGGCAGAAGGCACTGGAGAGAGAAGGATTCAGCAGCCCTGGGCTGAGTATAGAGAGGAACCGGTTCAGTGCAGCACACCACGCCTGTCTGCACTCAATGAGCTACCATACAGTTGGTGAACCAGACAAGGGGCTGGAGATTGAAACGCACAAAGACACACAGACAGACAGAGACACGGGTCATCTTTGAAACAGGAATGCCCCCTTCATTGTGTAAAAGAGCCACTTATACAGGGATCCTTAACTGATAGCCACGCCCCAGCCAAAACCACTCCCCTGCCATCAGGAACTGCTCTCAGAGCAGAGGAAAACAAGTTGTTTACAAGAAATTCAGGATCTGGGAGTTCACAGATCCCAACAGTTCAGAGTGGAGTTCTTTGCTGAAAGCCAACTGTTAGGAATGCAGCTGACTGGAGACTGAGGGGCAGGGATGCGGCAGCTAGAGCTGGGGTCTTCCTTCCTGGCTAGCACTTGGCCCTCACAGAGGGGAAGGTAAAAAGACCTTTTCCATCCACACAGGCTGGTCTGGCTCTCAGGATGAGAGGGTGGCTGGGGAAGACCAGGAAACAGGCTTTTTGGCCAGCCCTGTGGGCCACATTCCCAGGAAAATCAGTTTTAAAATGCAAACTCCAGGCCTCTGAAACCTACTGTGGGTAGAAGCATCACCATTTCAGGGCTGTGGGAAAGGCCTGAATGGAGTACTCCTAGTCACAGAGGCATGCTGGGACAGCACCAGCAACACAGCCAAGACAATTGTCTACAGCCAGGCATCAGCCATGTTCTATGCTTCTTGGCTTTTATTTTTGCTAATTTGTCTCACTGATAGAATTTGGGTTCTACATTACATAAACAGCATGTTGTTGAAAAACTTGTAAATTTTAAGAATAAGGGTGAATTACTGAGCTCTGGGGCTGGGCAGCAAGTTGCAGCCTAATGGGCTGATTCTTTTTGTGGGTTTTGTTTTCCATTCACAGTTAGGAGGGTGACATTTGAGGGCAGTGATGCACAGGCAGGGATGGCCCTGGTCATCAACAGAGGGCTCAGAGTGGCTCCTCCGTGAGGCAGGTGATCAGAATGAGTGTCCTGGGGAGAAGAGATCTTCACAAAGTGCCATGGATGCTTCGCATGCCACCCCAGAGGAACACCTCCCTGCCAGACAGTCAAAGCTACCTCAGAAAAGAAAAGGCAACATTTGAAAACACAGAATGCATCTAGATCCCTCTCTTGCTAAAGGTTTTATTGGTTTTGATTCATGGTGTCTGCTCAATGCAGGACAGACCACAGTTACTGTAGGCAATGTGGGCCTCACCGTGGCCCTTTAGTATATGTGTAGCCCCTGAGACCTGGTCTCAGCACAGCAGCATGGAACCACCACAGAGCTTCTCCCAAGGAGGCTGCACAGGGTGAAGAACAGAGCAGTTCGGCCTGATGGAAATCAGGACAGGTAGACCTGACCTCTTGAGGGCGTCACGACAGGAAGTCACTAAGGGTAGAGGCTCTCCTCCTGACCCAAGCCCTGCAGAGTCTGATCCATTCTTCCTGTTTGCCACACTGTGCTTTTCACAGGAACACAGCAAGGGGTTAGAAGAGGGGCCATGACCAAGTAGGCCCAAGATGCCACCGTCTACATTATAACACAAAGTCATATCACATGTGCCATCTGGAGAATGATTAAATTTCAAACTTCAGACCAGTTGCTGCTGCCTGGAAATCACTTCTGCATTACTGTTCAGTGGAAGACTCCCCAGAGGAGTCTGCATGGACAGGGAAGGCCGCCATCCCTCTCATCCTAAGGGTTTAAGCTACTGTGATAGGATAACTTACCTATATAAAATTAAAGTTATAACATTATTTGTGGGAGAAATAGCTGTGTTTCTGGGACCCAGAGTGGCCTAGCACTTTAGCCTTAGCATGAGCTCCACTAGCTTGAGTCCAGCATGGAGGTGTAGGGGTGTTGGCAGCCAAGTTTCTTCTCTGTGGGTTATTTAGAAAGAGGCTGGAACCTCACCTGAAGATGCCTGGGAGCACCTTCACCAGACAGGAGAAAATGACACAACTTTAATTCAAGGGCCCTAAGTAAGTGGATGAGACCTTAAGGCTTGAGTCCCAAGAACTTTTGTTTGTGAAGTCAGTCTACTGTGCAGGGGTGCATGGCCGTAATGCGGTTCCTGTGAAAACCCTGGCAAGGTGGTGTGACAGACATGCAATAATGCATATGTGGCGTGTCTCTCTGGTAATATCTGTGCGGTGTATGCAGTGATGTGTATGTTGAGGGTGTGTGGTATGAGGTTATATGTTGTGTGTGGAGTGATGTGTGCACACTTGTTGTACATAGAATAACTGTGTTTGTACACTGGGATGTGTGTGATGTGTTGTGTGTCTACGTAATGCCATCTGTGTGGTGTGAAGGCATTGATGTGTGTACTAAGTGTGCACATGGTAGTGAGTGATACATGGTGTGACACATGTGGCTGTGTGGAGTGTGAGGACAGTGATGTGTAATGTGTTTGTGTGTAGTAATATGTATGGTATAGGGATGCATGTGATGCAATGTAGAATGGACACATAGATGCAGAATAGAAGTGTTGGTGTGTGAGTGTCGTTAAGCTGGTTTTAAAGATAGTTTGGATTGAGGCCCTGAAAGAATCATTGTTCTGGAATATTCAAAAGTTTTGGCAATGGGAGCAGAGGGTATCTGTTCCCGAGTTGAAACACAGTGCACAGCACTCAGCTGGTGCCATGGACACAGGACAAATGCTCTGGCCACGCAGATGAAAGGTAGTCTAAGAATGGAGCCTGCAGTGCCCAGGATTTAGAAGTCAGTGTGGTAAAAGTAGCATGTAGAATAAACTCTCTAGTAAACACACCGGGAAAGGGGCATCTTTTCAAAAATGACAGTGAGAGCCCAAAAGTTGGAGAATACTTATTTCTCTACACAGCACATATGAATCAGCAGAGTCCTTCCAGAAGGTAATTTGGCAATAAAAATGCACATACTCTATGAGCAAAAGATCCCATTTCTAATTTACAAAAATTATTGCATAAATGCACATATTTGTATAAGAATAATGGCAGTGTTGTCTGCAATGCAGCAAGCAAACAAGCAGAAAAACAATTCACCATGGGGCTCTGAAGTACCCCATGCAAGGACAAGGCGTGGCTGTAAGACTTCAAAGGAGAGTCAAATCCTGTTGTCTGTTATTATTTTAGTACTTTTTAGCAAATTGTGGTTGGTATAGGACACCAAAATGGAACAAAACCCAAAAGGAAATAGTGACTGGAAGCCACATGTCCACCATATGAAGTGCACCTGGTCCTGGGGTCAGTGACAGCACTAGAGCCCTTGATGCATAAATGTGTGCTCATGGGCTGTTCTGGGCTGAGAGCTAGGTGTCTGAGACCCTCACCAGTTCCTACGACATTCACAGTGGAGCCATGGGAGTTCTTCCTGTTTGTGCTTTTCTATCTTTCCAGTGGAGAAAAGGTTTATAAAAGGTGCGGACTGCTCCATCCAGTACAGTCAGTAGCCACAAGGGCACAGTGGTCATGCAACGTAAAAGCTGGCTAAGGTCATGGCCACCCCAGAGCGCAGGCAACTGCTTCCTTCTCTACTGGCTCCACTCGATGTGACAAGATGAAGTACAAAGGGTCCAGGGATTTCTTCATTTGTCCTGCAATAACCTTATCATCTACTAAGGGTTTCTTCTGGAACTTGAGCCTGGAACATCAGTAGCTTTTCACCCATCATGCTCAGTCCCAGGATTCTTCTGGCATTTTCCAATAGGGCTGCCTTCTCTGAGGACCCACTAGTGCCTTTTGGAAAATCCTCATGGGGATGAATAAAATATGATTTTCTATTAGCTATTTCATACTATGAGATCTCTACCTGGGCTCAGCTCCCACCAAGGAGACCTAGGGCTTTGCAGCAATGATATTTTTTGAGTACTTGGCCACTTATTATTCATGGGCATTGTGCTTTAAAGTGTAGGTGGTGATTTAAAGTGAATGACCCATGAAAAGCTCACTTTAATATGAAAGCATGACTGGGGTGGATCAATCTGTGCCATGCTCTCCTGGCCACAGATACTATGCTTAAATTCCATCTCTTTTCCAAAAGTGGAGGCCAACGACTTTGTTATGGGATTAATCAGCAGTGATGAGTTTAAATGAACTAGATAAAATGTCTATGTATAATGAAGGTTCTTCCCCAAGTCATGGAGCTCCTCTGAATCACTGCATGGGCTGTGGAGACAGTTACCCTGTTTAGGCATTGTTCCAGGAGGCTACAGACTTCAGTGTTTAGCTGGGATGCCAGCTGCAAGCCTTTGCCATCACATCTGCCCAACAAATGTTTTTGCCAAAGAACGTTACAGGTTTGTTGGAGCTGAAGGCTTAAAGAGGCCCACGAACTCAACCCTCTGGGTCCCATGCCTGCTAACACCTACCCCAAGGTCAAGCCTGAATTTCTGTCTCCATGTCTTGACCACAATACTGCTGCCACTGCAGTGCTGTGACTCCAGAAGCTCAGTAATAACTACCGTCCGGATCATAAACAGAACCACAGAAATGCGCACAGACAAGAATGTGATGGCGTGCGGGTGCTGTGCTTTCATGCTGGGGTACCTGTGCTTTTCTGTTGCAGACTACACTTGATACCCACATGCCCACTCCAGGCAACAGGTTCAGTCACTTGGCAATGTGGGCTCCCTGAATCTGCAGCTATACCATGAGTCCCACACCCTCCAGCTCTTACTGCTGGGAAGCTCTACCTGGCCCAGCCTAGTCACCGGCAGGCCTCACTTATCCCTTCCCCTTAATGTGCTGCACAGAAGAAAAAGACAACAGTAATGAGCTGTATTGGGGTCGCTGCTAGAGAACACGGTGCAGATAGGGCAGAGGTAGGCCCCCTGCACCCAGATTTCCACAGGATCAGTCTGGAATTCCATCTTCACTGCGCATGTCACATTTAGAAGTGACGGCTGAGGGTCAGATGGGGGCCTTCCCCAGGCCCTGCTGTTTGCCCCAGCCTGGCAGTGTGCTAGACTCATGAGGCAAATCTGGATCTTCCCATGTTGATCTCACCCTGGAACTCTATGGGATGGTGGTCCATGGAGACATGGCAACCTAAATGCAGGCTGGCTACCTCAACCTTGGGGTCGATGTGAGGTAATAGGGTAGGCAAGGCTCAGAGATGGAGCACATTGTCGCTAACCTTAAGTCACTTCTGCTTATTTAACTTCTAGAAAATTCCGGTCCTTGGTTTTCTTATCTGTACAAGATTAATATTTTATAGTCCTGCTTAGAGCAGTGAATCCCCAGGACTGTACCCCTCCCTGCTTCCCAGAATCTCCAGACAGACCCACTTCTTCAGGTTCCTTCCTGAATTATCATGGCTAGGAGCAGGCAGGCTGCAGGGCCTCCAGCCTGATTCACCAGTGACTGAGACACAGGCTGGGGATGGGGCTACTGCCTAGCTGCAGCTGGCTCTACTTATTCCCATGCACCTGCACCTACATGCCACTCCCTCAGCAGTCATACCCACCACAACTCTCCAATATCTGCCCAGCAAAGCACTCCGGGCCTCGTGACAGATTACACAGCGCCTACTAGTCTCATGCCTTGATCATCCTAATCTCTAAAGCCCTGCTGTTTCGGAGCCAATGTATGTATCAGAATACATCCTGCATTAGATGGGACAGACAGAAAATGTTCCACACCAAAAATAGTGCCAAAGCCTGGTATGCCAAGAGTGCCACCCATGATTCCTTAAAGGAGACTCTACCAGTGCCTCTCAGGGAAAATGGGAGCACAGGCCACCAGAATATGTATGAAGATGTGAAGGAGCCATGGTGTGCACTGGCCAGGCACTGAACACTGTGGAGGCAATCCAGAGTTCATCAGTTGTCTGAAGAACATACAAGGTGCACAGATTATCTGTAAGGCTGACTTTGGAAAAAACAGAACATTTCTATTCCTGACCGCTGGGCTAGGAATCTGTGCATGACTAGGTACAGTAAAAACAAATATTTTTAGCCAGCATGTAACAAATGTCATCTTTGGGAAAATGAAGAGTCATTTTTCTTTTTAGGGGAGAAAGAGTCTATCTGGCTTACAACTCCAGGTTACAGTCTGTCTTTGTAGGAAGTCAAGGCAGAAACTTGAAGTAACTGGTCACATCCACAGTTAAGATAAAAGAGCACACATGTTTACTGCCAGCTCTCCTCCATTATTCTCTTGTACAATTCAGTTCCCCAAACCAAGAAATACACTCAAATATATAAGATTGTATACGTGTGTGTGTGTGTGCATGTATAGTTTGTGTGTGTATGTGTGTATACGTGTATGTGTGTGTGCGTGCGTGTGCATGTCTGTGCATGGGAAGTAGAAAGGAAACTGTCTAGGGAAACAAAGGGGACGAATGAGCACTGGAACAGAAGGGCCAAGTAAGGGATAGGTGGGGGAGGGGAAATATGTTAAACATACCGTACGTATTTGTACAAAATGTCCTTATTGATACAGCACCATATACTTTAGCGATATTTTATTTGTATTTTAATAAGTAAAGCTTGCCTGAAGATCAGAACCAAAACAGCCACACTAGTCAGCCATACAGGTCAGGCAGCAATGACACACACTTTTAATCCCAGCAGCCACACTAGTTTGCCATAGAAATGAGGTGGTAGTGGTGCACACCTTTAATCCCAGTCCTAGAGAGGAATATAAGATGGGATGAGACAGCTCTCAGACACAGGCTGATTCTGAGATTCCTGGAGGCAGGATCACCATTTCAGACTGACATAGAGATAAGAGCCAGTGGCTGGCTGTTTTGCTTTTCTGACCTTCAGGTTGAACTCCAGTATCTGTCTCTTGGTTTTTATTTATTAAGCTCATCCACAGAGGTAACAATCCTACAAGTTGTAAGGAAACCTCACGAGAGTTTAGCAGGGTTCTCTTATGTTTTTGCAGGAAAATAGAAAATACCCAACTTCAAGAAGCCAAGAGACCCTGGACATCTAGATGCCTGAAGAAGAAAAGATAGCTATCCAGAAAGAATCACCAAGAAAAGAAAAATCTGAGTTAAGATACCAATATTCTCTAAAGGGTAAAATCTCACTACTTAAACATATATATCTCCTTCCTTCTCAATATAATGATAGTCCTGACTCACTACTTTGATTTAAAAATCAAAGCTGACTTTGGAGTTGGACTGTGGCTCTCCTTCTCTAAATCCAAGCATGTTGTTAAAAGAAAAATTCAGAGTTTCTGTATTCTATCAGGAGAGTCACTTGGTGTGGGACAGAAGAAAAATAAAAATCTAGGGACTAAGGTTATCAAAACTCTGCTTTCAAAAATTCTACTTCTCCCCATACCTATTTTTGTCTCTATGGTACCTTTGTTTGAATATATGTCTATGGAAATTCAAACTTTTTGTTTTTATATGAATAATGTTTAAGTTTTACACAGTGCAATACATTTTCCTATAGCAATCTGAAGTCTCCAGGAAGAAGATGGGGCTCCATGACAACATCCCCACCTGGTCCATATGATGCCATTCAGCTGATAGCACCACTTAAAGATGGGCTTTGGACTACAACTGCTCAGGACAGTTTCGAGGTGGTGAGCTGAGATGATCCAGCCTAACAGACAAGCTCTGCACTTTCCCATCATGCAGAGATTGGACAACAAATGATAAAGTTATCTCTCTCAGGACTTGACAATTAAACAAAAAAAATTCTTTTCAGGATCCTCTAAAGATACTGTCACTCCCCAGGCAGCAGGGAGTAATTTAAGAATATGATGTCCACATTCCCAAGAGGTGGGGTGGGTGGTTTTTGCTTGCTTGGTGAATTATGAATATTTGTCATTTATTAGAGTGTTGGTAACAAGTTATTATTGGTAATGCTGAGGGAAAAAAAGCTAAACAAAGGAAATTAAATTCAAGGCTCTTGTTTTGAAAAAAAGGGGACACAGATGTGATAGGGTAAAAGGGTAGACTACTGAATCTGCTCTGATAAAAGGGGATGATATAGATATGATAAGATAAAAAGTTATATTATTGAATCTACTTTTAAAATGGGACTTTTGTATATTTTATGTATTGATTTTGTGTATTGATACAAATTTGAGATTACTTTTGTTAAAACAGGCTGTATATACATTTCTAATCTTGTTCAAGCATTGTACCTATATAGTTCATTTAATAATGTAATGCAAATCTCTAGTCTTTGAGAGTTATAATAATAAGTTGGGTAATAACCAACTGTTTGGGATAATAAGGAAATGTAGGTTAGTAATCGGTCACCTATTATAATTGAACTTATAGTCACATTAGGTATGTTTTCAAGGTCAAACAAAGATATTTTAGATAGATAGGTCATCTTCAAACACTTCAGAGATCTATAGAATATGACATCTAAGATGTTTTTAAAATAAGCTCTTTTATTATGACAATGAGACATGTCTGCTACTGGCAGAACCAATCTACTTCAGAAAAGATAATGGACATTAAAGAAATTGCACATGGAGTTTACTTTCTTGTGGCAAATAAACCCACTGGGCAAGAAAATGTCCCTGCCTCGAATGCTGACAGTATGCTGTCCTAATTGGACAAGCAGGACACAAAAGAAAGTGACTG
>LOJH01005833.1:0-22522 GCA_001685095.1 Ellobius talpinus | reverse complement strand
TTTGGAAGAGCAGGCAGTGCTCTTAACCACTGAGCCATCTCTCCAGCCCCAGGCAGGGTCTTTTGTGTGGTCCAGCCTGGCTTTTGAATTTTAATCTTCCTGAACAGTCAGCTTACTTATCTTTCTATGTATGTGGGTGTTGTGGAGGACTTAGCCTGGGGCCTTGTCCTTACTAGGCAAGTGCTCAACCACTGGCCCACACCCCCAGCCCTCCTGGAATTTCTAATTTTACTATTTTGACTGCTGGTTTAAAGAGTTGGTTTGCTGTTCTTAATTTAGTTTCTTTGTTTTAAAATATTAACTTAGAGTGTTTTAGACAAATAAAAACTAAAACACTTAAGTATCTACACTAAACATCCCAACCCTTCCTTCCTGTGTGTTTCAAGGTGCAAAAAAATGGTTCCAGCTTCAAAGAGATTCACCATCCATAGGTCCTCCAATGTTCTCACCATTTCACTGAAGCGCTTTGCCAACTTCTCTGGTGGGAAAATTGCTAAGGTATATACATGGTTTGTGGATTTTATCACTGTACATTGAACTTTTCCCTTTCCTTCCAAATTAATGGTGAAAGTGGCCAAGATACAGTAGCATGCAAGAGCCGTAATACATGCTTGAGTCACTTAGTCATGAGTGATGGCTGCAACTGTCACTGAGGTTTTGTTGAAGATTCACAGTGTGGGTCCTAATTTATGACCCATAAAACAATGGGATTGCCCTCAGCTCTCTCTGTTCTGTGCATTGGCTTTCTGGGGTCAAGGCTTATAGGTCTTGAACACCCTCCTTATGTGTACGCCTATAGCTGAAAACATGGGTCACCTGTGTCTTCAAAAATAACAGTCCTTCCGTTTATTTTTAGGATGTAAAATATCCTGAGTACCTTGATATTCGGCCCTATATGTCTCAGCCCAACGGAGAGCCAATTATTTATGTTTTGTATGCTGTGCTGGTGCACACTGGTTTTAACTGTCATGCTGGCCACTACTTTTGCTACATAAAGGTATGCTGCCGGGCGGCTAGTAAGTCTTCTGTGGGATAGCACTGGGTTCATGGGGTCAGCAGTGGGACTTTTACAGTGAGGGCTGATGGTCTGTTTCTCTTAGGTGGTTTTTGACATCAGACTAAATCCAGCCTCTCTCTGTGGTTTCTTTGACAGGCTAGCAATGGCCTCTGGTATCAGATGAATGACTCCATCGTGTCCACCAGTGATATTAGATCGGTGCTTAACCAGCAAGCTTATGTGCTCTTTTATATCAGGTATTGACTTGAAAACAAGTTGTCAGATTTGCTGTTGGATCAATTTCTCTTCCTTTTATCAACGTACTTAATTTTGAGCTGCCTTTTAAACAGCAAGTTAAAGATGAATTGCCATGTGTTTAAGCCTGAGGTCTTTCTGAGTATATGTCATGAGTTTGCCGTTAGCTTCTCGCTCAATGACAAGTATAGAAGGAGGGACAGCAGCCCTGAGGAGGCAACTGAGTGGCCTGGGACTGTGGAGGCCATGGGAAGGGGGGCTCTGTGCCCTTGTGCTCTCCGTCAGTGCCTCCCCAGCAGTCAAGCTCTGCCAGCACTCGCGCCCACTGTCTGCTGTAGCTGCAGGCTTGTAACGCACCAGTTCTATTTCTGAAGAAATCTGATACAGGCTCCACATTGTCTCCTCTATTAGGTACTTGGGGTGGAACCCAGGATCTCAAACATGCAAGCCAGGCCTTCTGTCAGCCACATTCTTAGTCCCACAAAATATCCCAAGTAGCTGAAAATTGAGACTATCCCCAGATATTCAACCATGACAGAATGATCATTTCCATGTCTCCAAAACAACAGCAATAACAAGAAAGCCACACTGAAACCAACATTTCATTGACCTAGTTGGTGCTGGGTGTGTGGTGTACACCTTTAATTCTAACAGGCAGAGGCAGCTGGATCTCTTATGTTTGAGGCCAGCCTGGTCTACACACCCAGTTCCAAGATAGCCAGAGCCATGTAATATGTCTTGGGGGTGAGGGGCTCATTGAGTCAGTTTCTCGTGTCCTGCTTCAGCACCCAGCATTGACAGCCTAATAGGGGTGGTGGTGTGTAGCTCTGTCCATGAGACATGGAAGTTCCATGTCCCATATCTGTCTGACAAGCTAGGTACTGTTGAATTTGTAAATACATCTTCTAAGGAGATGTCTTTCCTCATACAAGCCATTTTATTCTTTGTTCCCAGGTCACATGATGTGAAAAATGGAGGGGAACCTGCTCATCCCACCCATAGTCCTGGCCAGTCCTCTCCCCGTCCAGGAATCAGTCAGCGGGTCGTCAACAACAAGCAGGCAGCACCAGGGTTTATTGGACCCCAGCTACCTTCCCATGTCATGAAGGTAACTCTTGAGTCAGGAAAGCGAGTTCCCAAACCTGGCCTCACTTCCAGAGTTGCCTCATCTGCTGCCTGAGGTCACTGCAGCCCTTTATTACAAAACGCCTCAGGGTGGGGGAATAATCCAGTGGCTGCTTAGGGCATGTGTAGAAGACCCCTCTTACTGTGAACTCTGACACTCCTTATAAACTAGATATTTGGGTTCTTAATTAAAGTTGGACTCAGGGAAGTAAAATTCTCAGGGACATTTTGTTCATGTCTGGGTCATCTTGGGAGTGTGGCAGTGTGAATGGAATTTGCTTATAAACAGCAGAGGCGAAGCCTGTCAGTTACCAAATGTACTGTGTCTGGAATACTGACCCAGCTGTTGTCTTCCTCCTTGTAGACTACACCACACTTGAATGGCACCACGCCAGTGAAAGACACGCCAAGTAGTTCGATGTCAAGCCCTAACGGAAACACCAGCGTCAATAGGGCCAGTCCTGTTAATGCCTCGACTTCTGTGCAAAACTGGTCTGTCAGCAGGCCCTCAGTTGTTCCAGAGCACCCCAAGAAACAAAAAATTACCATCAGTATTCACAACAAGTTGCCTGTTCACCAGGGTCAGGCACAGCTGAATAACAACCTCCATGGCCCTTCGCTGGAGGCCCCTAGCAAGGCAACACCCTCCTCCACCATCACTAACCCTTCTGCAATACAGTCTACCTCGAACGCATCCATGGCATCTGTTTCCAATAAAGTAGCAAAAGCAGTTTCCCCCAGTGAACCCTGTTCTAAGCCCATGGTGAACGGCAAGGCTAAGGTGAGCTCCAGTGTGCTGGTCCCCTATGGGGCTGAGTCCTCAGAAGAGTCCGACGAGGAGTCGAAGGGCCTGGCCCAGGAGAATGGTGTAGACATGATGGCCAGCACTCCCTGTGCGAGGCTAGAAGCTAAAGACAAGGACAGTGAGGCTTCCCCTCATGAGCTACAAGAATCCGTCACGCTAAATGGTGCTAATAGCGCAGGCAGAGACTTGAGAGAGAACGGCCTAGCATTTGACAGTGCCAGCTGTCAGGTCCAGCCCGATATAAAAACAGAAAACCTCTTTTCCAAACTTAATGGTCTTCCTGGAAAGGTGAGTGGCAGGGAGGGAGGTCTCCAGCCTTATAGCTTAGCTGGATTTCATGAGGCATGGCGCTGGCCGCTGGATCTGAAGCACCTTTGTTTCACTGTAGGTGACACCTGCTCCTTTACAGTCTGTTCCTGAAGACAAAGTTCTCGAGACCTTCAAGCTTACCAACCAGGCAAAGGGCCCATCGGGTGAAGAGAGGTAGGAGTCGTGTCAGTGAGTGTGCCAGTGTGAGTGAGCACATCAGATAGTGGAAAGAATGGCACGCTCATCTGGATCTTGTCAGCCTCCCTCTTAGAAGAGTAAAATACCAGCCTGGGCAACTAGGAGTTAGGATCCCTTGATGGGTTCAGCTGACATGTCCTCCTGCACACCCTCTTACAGGTTCAGTGGTGTTCTGAAACATTTGATTTGAGACAGGGACTCCAACTTCCTGTGTAGCTGAAGATGGCCTCAACCTAACTGTTAGGATGTCAGGTGTGAACCACCACACCTGTCCTACGCAGTGCTGAGGACAAAACCCGGGGTGTGTGCGTGCTGGTGAACAGTACCAACTGTGCCACAACCCTTAGCCCCTGGACTTTTTTTAGGGCTGGCCTGGAACTTACTATATAGATCAGGCTGGCTTCTAATTCTTGTCCATTTTCCCAAATGCTGGGGTTACAAGTATGTATAGCTACTATTCCTGGCTTCGTTTAGCTCTTGAGATGAGTTAGACACTTACCTGAAAGTGTGAAGTGTCTACAACTATGGAATTGTGAAAGTAGGAGGTAGTCCTGATAGAAATTGTACTTTTTACTTAAGGAGGGGAAAGAAAAACATGGTTTCCAGGAGTGATAAACTTGATACTGTGTTTCATCAGCTATGCTTAAAGTACAGACTGTTGAGTGGAGCTGTCCCGCAGTCCTGTGGGTAGTCCGGCTAACCATCACTCTGTTTCTTTGTTTTGATGGGGCTGTAGTTGGACTACAACAGGGGAAGGCCCCCCGAAGGACCCTGTTTCACAGCTGGAGCCCATCACTGATGAGAATGGTTCTCTTGAGACACCAGAGGCAGTTACCAATGGGAGCATGAAGACCCTTACAACCATGTCACCCCTGGAGCCCATCAACTGTACCAAAGAAGACTCCTCTTCTGTCGTCTCAGCTATCTCAGCTAACCCTGTGGAGGTTCTGCCCTCTGTCACTGCTCCTTGTAACACCACCGGTACTACCTTGGGGGATATCCCACTGCCCAAATTGTGTGATCCTGATGACTTGACTACCAACCCGAGCCAGCCACCCCAAGCAGTGAAAGGGGAAATAGCTGAGAACCTGCAGGACTCCACTTTGGCTGAAGCGGTGGAGAGACTGAGTCCGGCTCCCTCAGTACTCACAGGCGAGGGCTGTGAGCAGAAACTCTTCCTTTACCTCAGCACAGAGGGGTCCGAGGAGGCCGAAGATTCATCTAGAAACTCGGGGGTCTCTGCAGACACAATTCCCCCTCCTCAGCCTGACTGGACCTCCAGCTCTTGCGAAGGGGCTGCTGAGCAGGTTCCCGGGGAGAGAGGTGATGGAAGCAAGGTGGGACCCAAAGTTCAGGAGCCTTCCCCAGCCAAGGAAAAGGTGAGCAGCCTCCGGAAAGTGGATCGAGGACATTATCGAAGCCGGAGAGAGCGTTCCTCCAGTGGGGAGCATGTGAGGGACTGCAGGGCTCGGACGGAGGACCACCATAAGAAGCGACGCTGCTACAGTCGAGAGCGGCCCAAGCAGGAGCGCCACCCTGCTAATACATACTGCAATGGGGGCCAGCACCTGGGCCATGGTGACAGAGACAGCCCTGAGCACCGCTCCCTAAGCAGATACAGCTACCATCACTCACGGGTTAGAAATGGCCCAGAGCAGGACTGGAGCCGGTACCACTATTCAGAAAATGAGCATGCCTGGGTCAGGGAGAGATTCTACCCAGACAAGATGAGGTGGGACAAATGCAGGTATTACCACGACAGGTACACCCAATACACGGCCCGAGAGTGGCGGCCTCTGCGTAGTCGTGAGCATGAACGCATTGCTCAGCTTGGGCGTTCACACAAAGACAGCTACTGGGGCCGGAAGGGCTGGGAGCCGCAACCTCGGGGGAAGGAACGGCCCCACTTCCATAGCCCACGAGAGGCCTCAGGCCTTGCCCTGTCCATCGAGAGGCATCCCCAAGAGAAGGCCATGCTGGCTGTGCAGGACAGCAACCACAGCTTCCCTGATCGCTTTCACGAACACGAGAGTGTCAAGTCAAGGAAACTTGACTTGAGGTATGAGACTACAGAAAATGATAGCCGCCTAGAAAAAAAAGCCCACAAAATTCTGGAGAAGGACGCTTTAGAACAGCCAAGGGTGAAGAAGCACAAAAAATCTAAGAAGAAAAAGAAGTCCAAAGATAAACACCGGGATCGAGATGCCAGGTGAGGCCTGGAGAAGGATCCAGTGGCTGAGCTTGGCGTGGCCATGGTGCCTGCATGGCCAGCTCTGTCCTGACAATACCACGCCAGGGGACTAGATCTTGCTCCACCAGTTTGTTTTTGTTTAATCACTGGAGTTCTGAGATTTGGTTGTTTTACATATCTCTAAAGTTTCACAAAGCTTTTAAATTATTGGACTCTAACAACTCTCCAAGGCCTGACATACGTCATGATATTTTTGTATCTGTTGTATTTTCTTCTCTGCCTGATTAGAGTGAGCTTAGGACACACCATTTATTTCTTTGACGTTTGTCTCCTATTTAGGCCACCATTTCTCATTTTAATTCTAAATGTTTTTATATTTTTTTTGAGGCCCTATCTGACCTCAAACTTAGATCCTTCTGCCTCAGTGTCTCCAATGCTGGTATTTTATAGGCTGTGTGTATCATGCATGTGATTGGTTTGTGTCACTTAGGAGTGGCAACTGTCTTATTTTGTCTGATTCATGAGCATGAATGAAGTTTTGTATCTTTTAGCTGATATCACTTACCATGAAAACTGGGGGAGATCGCCATAGCCATTTGTAACAGGCAGCAGGTCACAGTTGCCTGGACACATGGCAGAATGTGCCAGGTCTGGCTAGGCCAAAGCTGTGCTGAGGACCATGGTGTTGTATTTGAAGACCTTGGACTTAAAACTTGTTTCCATGGGAAGAAGCAACATGTTGGCAGGAGAAATTTGCCCACAGATACATAGCTAGTGTCTCAGGGGATGGGGAGCCAGGATTACAGTTTTTCCCTGGGGCTGAACTCTGGCTGCTTCTTCTGCAGGCATCAGCAAGAATCCGATTTTTCGGGAGCATACTCTGATGCTGACCTCCATAGACATCGGAAGAAAAAGAAGAAAAAGAAAAGACATTCGAGGAAGTCAGAGGACTTTATGAAAGATGTTGAGATGCATTTACCGAAGCCCTTGAGCTATGAGGCTGTCAGCCATTTCCGGAGAACAGAAGGCACCTTCCTGCTGGCTGATGGCCTGCCTCTGGAAGACAGTGGCTCTTTACAGGAGAAATCTAAGCATTTAAGGATGGAAAGTCATCTGTCAGAGTATGGCCAGGGTAAGAAGACTGGGAATTAAGGACATAGCTCTTTGAGTAACGTGTTTGGGAAAGGTAATGAACACAGAAATGTAAGGGGGGCACAGAATGTTATGTGTTGACTCAAGATGCCCCACAACAAGATCCTCCCTATGAGCAGAGGTATGGTGTGACCTCTGGCTGGCTGTCACCTCTGTTGAAGGCCTGAGTTGCATGGAGCTGGGCCCAGTGTAACCTGTGTGCTCAGACTCCTGGAACTTAGAGCGTCTGTATGTGTCACACAGTAGAGCTTTGGCTTTTAAAGTATTCTATGCTTGTGTATGTGTGCGCCTACTTGTACATCTGTGTGTATTGTGTTAACTTGTGAACCCCTAAAGGCCCTAGTGTACTCCAGTTGCTAAGTCATTACTCAGTAGTGTGGTATCTTTCTTGTGGGGCTCTGGTACCCTCCAGGCTGCTGTTTTCTGAGGTGCTGGATCCTTCTTGAGTAGTTCAGGGTGAGTTCCACCTCCCCCACCTGAGTGCCAGTGTGCGTGGATGCCCCTTTCTCTTCCTACCGTTTTTAATGAGCTTTTTCTTTAGATAGCATTTGGCTTGTAAAAAACGTTATGGGATAGGAATGTCAGTGGGGCCAGAGCAGGGGCTGGAAACTGTAGCCGTGTGGCTACAGCCTAACCTGCAATTCAGAATGGCTCTAACAAGTACTGAGTATAGTAGTATTTGTTCAGGTGAAGCACTGTGTGGAATCAGGTTTTGGCTCAGTAGACTTTGGCTGAAGTCCATGTGTTGTGTTGTACTGTTTTGAACCACTCAGTAGGGGTAAGACATGGTCTGTCCCATTGAAATGATTTTCATCATCTGGCCCTTGATATAAAAAGCTTGTCATTTCTGCCCCAGACACCCAAAGATGATGGTCATGAATAAAAGGCATGTGTGTTGCTACAGATGTGTTGGTGACCCTGAGAGGAACCTTTTGCTCTTTGTCCACACATACACTGCATCCATCAGGTTGTCTCAAACTGGTGGCTTTGTTTGCAGCTACTCTGCACCCACACTTCTCTTCTCTGACCACCACTGACCCTTTCCCGTAAACTCTAGTCCTTCCTCCAGCTCTCTGCATTCACAAAGAATGCAGCTGTACGCTGGGGCACAGACCTGGTCCTTGGGCGTGGCTCTTGAGCATCCTCTGTTGGGAGTTCTTTGTAGCACTGCCAAGCCAGTGTCTGCTTGCTCATCCTGTAGGAGTGACTTTTCCTGCAGCTGACATCAAACTGCAGGACCGATCATAGTCAAGTCTTCAGGTACACACACGTTAAATTGTTTCCTCACTTTGCCTTCCAGGTGATTAACGCCCCAGCCTCATAACAAAAAAAAGATTACGGTAAGCAATTTTCTTGTCTGTGTTTTGGTCATTTGTAAAAGTTCTGAGTGGATATAGGTGGGTTTCCTTCTGAAGAAAAGATTGGAGTCCTGGGGGGTCTGTGTCTGTGACACTCACTTGTATCCAGACATGGGGTTAAGTAACTGAGAGCAGAGAGGAATCACAGGTCAGGGCCATGGCCTGGGTCCTAATTGCTGGTGTTTTATTGTATGGCCCTGAGAGACAGGAACTCATAGCCCACACTTGGTGAAGCAAAAAGGAGTCTGTCCCGTCCAGTCTGCAAAGAGGGCTTTAAAATGAGCTGCTACAGCAGCTCAATTTGCAGCTAATTAACAGGCTTTGTCAGTGTCAGGAAGACAAAGACTTGAAGCCTCTCCAGCTCTGTGAAAGTGCAATCTGAGGTCTGAGGCGATTAACAGCGGAGGGGCCCAGCAGATGGCGCCTCCCTGGCCTCCCAGTTGAAGAAGGTAGAGAACTCATTTAATGGGAGCACACCCAGAGCACATGAGACCAGCCTTCATTCAGCTAACGCCTGTACCTCTTTTCTTTCAGATTTAACATTTTCAACAGAAGCCATCCCCAACCCAGCTTAAATTATAAACATAGAAAATAACTGTCCAAACTGCGTGGTGCTTCTTTAGTAAAGACTGTACAGACTTTACCATGGACAACTTTTTTTTTTCAGTTTTTACCTTTTCTTAATTGCCCTTATTCCAAACGGATTCTTTGTACACTGCTGAATATTGTAAATTACCGTGTACATAAAAACCACACTGAAAATAATGCCCTGGAATAGACCATCTCAGATGCTGCTTAACTACAGACTCAGGTTGACTACTTGTATTTCATGTAATGTTCCTCCAAGCTAGACATCTGGTGCACGGCCAACTGGGAACCATGAACTTCAAAAGGACAAAATGACAGTGCGTCTATTTAATTTAAAGACTTAAAGACCCAAGCTCTCATCCAGACCTTCGAGGGCTTCCTCTGCAATGTCTGATACTAGAAACTAATTTGCTTCACATTTTAGTTGTATTCAAGATTTGAAGATTTTATAGACAAGTTCTGTTTTTGAACTTTGTGGAACTATTCCAATCAATTTACCAGTTATGATGAGTATTTGCATTATGAATGTATAATCCAGACATTATTTGTAAAGCCTACAGTATGTTTTTATTACCTTAACACTTTTTATACTGTGTCTCGTCTCGACAATATGATATTGGAGTCTGAGTTGTCAGCTTGATCCCTTCAAGTTTCTAGTTACAGACAGAAATCATACTGTGATTTTATTTTTAATATGGATATGCTATCAAACTGTGATACACTTAAAATTCACTGGTCCTGCATCAGGAGACAGGAGTGGGGAAAGACTGTATTTAATACAGTGTGTATCTGAATAATCTGTATGGTTTATACAGTTTGTGTTGTTCAGAGATGTCTAAAGTTGATCTTTGTTTTTTTAAGATTAAAAAAGCACTTGCCCCACTGTATATACGGCATGTAAGATTTATATAGTATATAAATGGCAGCAAATTAAAACAACTCTGTCTCAGTTTTACTCTGTTCTCCATGAGCTCACAGCCACGTCTGTTATGAAGAATTGAGTCTGAGGCAGTTGTGTCTTAGCAGTATGTTTTTATTTGGGAACACAGTATTTGCAATAGTTCTTGACAGCTGTAAGCCCTCCAATTTACTAGCTATTTGCTTTGCAATAAAATAGCCAGAAATTCTGATATCAACATTAATAGGATATTTCTTCATGCCGGTTGTAGGAGTATGTACATTGTATAACAAACACTGCAGAAATTAATACATATGTACATTATTTACATAGTAACTATTGTAAATAGAAATGTTTTCTAAGATAAAAAGAAAGAAATCACTTGTGGTTTCTGGTCTGTAACAGACCGAACTTGTCAGCAAACCACAGCTGTAGCTCTGGAAACCAGTGACATGAAGCACAGAAGGTTGCTCCTTCTCAACAGATCCTGGGTAGACTGGTACCATGTCACGCAAGTGTTTGGACACCTCCAGGGCCAGTCCACCTACACCTGAAAATGACAACCAGGGCCCAGCAGGACAGGAAATGGTCTTTGGCCAGAGTCAGGCTTAATGCTTTGATGGGTGCAGACAAAGGGCATGAGTAACCAAGCCTCTGCAAGCCTTGGATGTAGCCAGATGCCCTTGGGGTTAACACTGTCACAACATAACCTGAGTTAGGTGACTCCATGTGGATACTCTGAGAGCCAGTAACTTCGGATTCTTAGCACCAACAGCTATCAGGCAAAGTCCCCTCAAAGATGACTATGGCATTAAAGACACCATCAGGTGGCCTCATGCTTAACATCCTCAACATCCAACAGAGCTCTGTATCCCCAGGACCACACCTGGGTTGGACATGAGAAGGCAGATTCACCAGAGTCTTGATGGAAGGGATGGGAATCCCCACTCATATCCATACACACAGGTGCCCAACCAGCAGCAGGTTCTGGTCTGAGGTGGTGAAGGCTTAGGAGTAGGGATCATGGAAGACTGGAAGCCAGGCTACATACACACCAGCCAGGCAGCTCAAAGGTTTCAAATCTGAGGTATTAATAAAAGTAAAAGCCTAGAAGCTTGGGAATAAACCAAAAGGTGATCAATCTGGTACATGAGGGAATTTCAGCCTTCGCCACCACCACCACCACCCCACAAAAATCTTATGTGACAGCTACCTCTGAGGCAACGAGCCTCAAGACAGCTCACAGAAAGTCATGTCTGAGTGCATTTGGTTGAAGGTTTTCAAGGACCGTCGGGATGCAAGCTCCAGGTGTGTCTGCACAGACAGACCAGGGAAGCAGTTTGGCAGGGAAGGCCATTTTCTGAACAAGCCACACACAGCCTCAAAAGGGTCCCCCAAATTATGAATGGGCCTCCCCAGAAGTGCAACAAAAGAGGTCTGACCACTTTACCCAGTCTCAGCCCAAGCACACAGGGCCCTGAAATCACCCTGGTATATACAGGGTTCTGTGTGCCACTGGCTTCCCTAAGTGCCATCTTCAGCTTTTCCCTCCTTAAAAGGGATGCCAAATGTTGGAGACCTGGAACTACCAGAGGCTAGGTGGGCTACTTCTGGCTGCTTATGCCTAGATACTACATCAAAATAGTAGATCTATTACTATGTCAGTGAGCACTTAACCAAAAGTTTGAAACAGCAAGCAACAAAAGTACCAAAGCCAACATGGGCCTTGTACAAATGGACCACATAGAACTGTCATGTGTGATGGTCAGACATGTAAACAGCCTGTTTCGAGGGAAAGGACTCTTATCTGCCAAGCCTCAACACTGACAAGATAAACATCCTGAGCCATAACCATATTTTAGTGATTTGTCTTAAGAGAAGCACATGAAGGGAAGTGGCAGTTAGCCACACCTGGAGTCTCCCAAGCATACTGGTTCTCATGGTTACCCCAGGGCCTTGTCACCCAGAGGGGCTGCCTGTGCCCCACCTGACACATCAGGCCCCCACAGCTGCTCCCACTCAAGTGGTTGGAGGCTGCATATATAGACTGTGTTTAGTGCACAGTATATACTTGTGTCCAGGAGTTAAGTTTATAGCTGCCATTCTAAAAATACTACTGTTAGAAATTAAGCATCTTTCATTATAATTTTCAGAATATAAAAGGCATATAAAAGGTATAATCATATATCTGAGAAAAGTTCTGAATAAAAAAAGTGGTAGGTTTTCCTTTCCCATTTTGATATAAAACAGCAACTTCTAGAACAGCTAGTGCTGCCCAAAAGAGCAGGTGTGGTGTAGTGTGGCTGAGGCTCTGGCTCCAGAAAAGGAGTCCCCGTGTGGGCTGTGCAGGTCCTGAGGCTGGGTCACCAGGTGCTGTGTGGACAAGGGTCCCCAAAGGTCAATGCCAGGGCAGTGGCAGGAAGGAAACACTCACAGCTGACCAACATCCCAGAGGACAGCACAAGGCTCTTGGGGCTTGGGCCTTGGCTAGCTGCTATGGAGGACCCATGGGCACCACACTGCCCCCTCGTCCTGCTGCTTGTGAGTAGCCGGTGCATCTGCTGTGGAGTCTGGGTCTCGGTGTCATCTATTTCTTATTGGCAATCCTCCTTTTCCTCGTGGCCAACATGTCATAGAATGGGTCCCTACTGATGCTCGCTCTGGGGAGAAAGGAAGATAAAGTAGGTTGTGACTGCAGGTGTAGATGCCCAGCCCCCCACCCCACAGCACCAAATAAGCAGCAGGTACAGGTCTGGAGTAGCCTTTCTGACAGTACAGGGATCTAACATGCACATGGGTACTCACACCCCTGCTCCCCGTGGGCTTGGCTGTCCTACTCACTTGATGGACTTCATCCACTCCTCCTTCTCTTCAGGGCTGGGGGCAGAGATCCGGTACACAACATGGTTCCCCTCCACCACACGGCCATCTGCCTCTGTCTTGCACGCTTTGATGACCTGCCCTTTATGACTGGGGTTGTACAGCTCAAAGCAGTTCTGGTAGAGAGAAGAGAAGCCATCACAGGGGCAGGGAGGGAGGGGAGGCTGCAACGATCTAGAGAGGAAAGACAGGCACGGAATCTCTTACCGGTTTCCGAGGGTCCTCCACCTCCCTGATGCTGAGGTTCTCCAGCGGGATGATCCCCCTGGGCTCCTTGTCCTAGAAGAGAGATGTATGAGGCAAGGCCTGACAGAGTGGTTCAGGCCTTTGGAGAGACAGGATGTGCAGCCGCACTCACCGTAGTGTACTCAAAGTAGTAGAGGCAGTTATCTGTGAGGATGAACCAGCGCCGCTTCCAGGTCTTCACACGGCCCCCTAGGAGGAGGAGAGCCCCATGAGGCAAGTGCTCAGGCAGCCAGAGCCCGAGGGCCCAGAGAGGGGCCCAGAATCCCCAACCACATCACTGCTCTTGTCAAAGGAGCCAAGCTCAAGACTGGGCTTGCTTTCTCTTCAAACCCATCCCATATTGACCCAAGTTAGAAAGTGGGCAAGCCGTGAGGCCTGACCATCCAGGATGGCTGGGTGCAGGGCTGGGACCCCCCATGCACCCCCCACCCAGGGCCCACACAGGTGCCCTCTCTCCATGGCCACCCAAGGGTCACCCTGGGTCATACATGGCTTTCAAATTTGCCTCCTGGAAAAGTTAGTTGTAATGGATGGGTGTAATTTCCCCCATGAAATGAACACGATGAAGTCAGTGCCGGCTCACCCAGGTCTGTCCAGGCTTAATCCTGTTACGTCAGGGCAGTTATCGCATTACTGGGACTTTGAGCAGCCCTGGGATCCATCAAAGTCAATTACCCTTTGGCCCAGGGAATTATTAGATTGAATTAATCTTTTAACAAGATCTAGAGCACATGTGTATGTACACGCGCACACACAAACACACACACACACACACACACACACACACACACACGCGCGTGCGCACACACAAATATCTGTATAAGCTCTTTACTATGGAAAGGAACCCTCTGTCCTATCTTATTTGTTGCTGTCAGGTAAAATTATTTCTACTGACAGCTTTTGCTTTTGACAAGAAGTTTGAAAAAAAAGAGGAAAAAGTTGCTTGTGGTAACAAATTCAGTGCTCCCAGGGGCTCCAGGGGAGATGCCCCACCCCCAACCCACGGGCTCCCAAACCTAACAGTGGCAATACAGAGAAACTGGCTTGGCTTTCTCTAGGACATGCCAGGAGGTGGGGAGTATCTGCAGACCAATGCAAGGTGCTAGGAAGTGAAGATGGGCTGTGGGGGGCACAGAAGGTGCCCACAGTGAGGAAGGAACTTCCCAGGCAGTTACAGAGACCCAAATACAGGAAGGAATAGGGGAGATCATTTTACCCTGACAGAGTGCCTGACAGAGAGTCTGCAAGGTAGGGAGGAATCACCAAAGCACAGTGGGATGCTGGGCCAGCCCAGCCCCTCTCCACACCACACACCCTTTGCCAAAAGGGCCTTCCCTTAGGCTTCTCCAGCCTGGAGTCACACCTCTTTCTCACACCATCTCTCCTGATGGCTGCACTGGACCCCTGATCCCCAAATTACACCTTCCTCAATCAGGGGCTGTCTCATGCCATAACACACAGGAAACTAGGGATTTATGGGAAGCCCCAGCCTATGCAGAACCCCAGAAGAAACTCAGTTTAGCCTTTCTTCTCCCAAAAACCTTCAGCGAAGAGGAATGAAGAAAGGCATGCCAAGATCTAGTCACACTTGCTTCTCTGAGGCACTCACTCTTCCAGACCAAGGCAGTGCCAGAATCAGATGAGAGCAAGCTTGCAACTCAGGCAGCTGCCACTAGTGTGTTTCCTCTCCTTCCCTCAGAGAGGTCCAGGGTAGTCATCCCAGCTACACCGGTGCTTCCTAGCAATACCCAGGAGAGTACTTGGAAATTTACCAGCCAAATAACCCCTTCTCTCCCTCCCCAGCATGGGTTCCCCTTTGGCAGAGCTGTTCCGGGTCTCTCTGTGGAAGCGCCCCTGCCAAGTGCCTGCTCCTCCTCTGTGCTGCCATTGTGGCTGTCAGGCCCTTCTGTGCTCAGCCTCAAACCCCCTGGGAAAGGTCAGCTAGGCATGGGGTCACAACTGCCCAGAAAGGGTACTTGTGAGGCTGGAGGGCCCCTGGACATCCCCACTGCTTCCATGGTCAGGGTGATTAGGGGAGCCTGGCTCAAGGCTGCCCAGCAGGGATCCCATTCAGTCCAGAAACGGGCCAAGCAGGGGCAATGCCCCAAACTTGAAGCCACAGCAGATGCTGCTACAATCCTGTATTCAGCCCTGTGCACAGATCCGTGCTCCCAAACACTTTCATGTTTTTATAGTTTCCCTTTCATTGCTGTCCTCAAGCATGTGGAGGCAAACACACACAGCTGTACACACATGAACACACTGACACGAGCATGCCCACATCAACGTTTTCTACATGACAGTTCAATACTAACCACAGCCTGTTTCTGACATGAACAGTTCAATACTAACCACAGCCTATGTTTCTGACATGAACAGTTCAATACTAACCACAGCCTGTTTCTGACATG
The DNA here is from genome assembly GCA_001685095.1 of Ellobius talpinus. Classification (NCBI taxonomy): domain Eukaryota; kingdom Metazoa; phylum Chordata; class Mammalia; order Rodentia; family Cricetidae; genus Ellobius; species Ellobius talpinus. The sequence goes on along the minus strand of LOJH01005833.1, from coordinate 7,109 downwards.
AACAGTTCAATACTAACCACAGCCTATGTTTCTGACATGAACAGTTCAATACTAACCATAGCCTATGTTTCTGACATGAACAGTTCAAACTCCAATAGTGTACATAGCCCCACCAAGACTGAAGAATGCTTCCAGCATGCCTTTCCCCCTCTTGACACTTTTGGAGAAGTACCAGCTGGCTGTGGTAAATGCTAGGTTTGGGCTCCTCCACACAACTGAAGGAAGCCAGTGGGCACAAGTGCCCATGGGCACCAGGCACTTGGGAAAGGCCAGTGAAAGCCAGTTCTGCCCACCAGCTTGCTGGGGTGACATCTATGGGTAGTGCTTCATGTAATCATGGTTTTGGCCTCAGATCACCCCTAGAGCAGGGTGAATCGGTGCCTGCTGGTGTGCGGGAGCCCACAGTGCCAGCGCCACCTGCAAAGGTGGGCCTCAGGTCCCAGCATCTGGCTGTGCTGGGTCAAGGCACAGACCAACAGCACAGCTAAGCACTCTGCACACTTATTTCATGGCCTGCTTAAGTGTACCAGAAAATGGGCTAGACAACATGAGCTGGTTTCATTCGTTTATTTTCATCCAGGGACTGGGCTCTTTCTAGTGGCAGAAGCCACACGAACTGACAGGAAGCTGTAGTGCCATCATCCCTCAGGAAACTCCTGGTGCCTGGGACGCATCTTCCTCTTTTCTCTATCCACAGGCGCAGTGTGTGTGGCCAAGTCTCGCGAGGGTCCAAGCTCAAGGTTATTGCACTTGATTTTAAGGCCAACACTGGGACATTTATTTCTAAACTCTGACATGTGAGAGCAAAGTTAAGAGCAATGGCCAAGGCCAAAGTTGGGAAACAGCAGACTCTCGGGGGAGCCCCATGAGCTGGACCTGTCACACGTCTCCAAGTCACAGCCCAGCCTCCCTTGATCCATCATCAGAATTCCATCCCTCATGTCTTTCTTATCACACAGCAATAATATTACCTGGACAGGGTGCTGTCACATGCCACAGCCTTTACTGTCAATCTACGGTACTTTCAACCCCCCAGAGTCAAAAGAAGCTAAAAATTTCAATTGTCCCAAGAGCAGGAATCCATTAAGTTTCCAATTAAGGAAGCCTTTGTACAGGTGCAACACTGTTAGTTAGTGGGGGTAGGGGAGTACTGTAAGACATGCTAGTTACCAGCTACCTCCCTGCTGCAGGACCCTGAAGATGGGGGCAAGCATGTTCCCAGTTTCCCTGTGCGCACGCTTCTGATCCCAGGAGCTCTGGGCCCTGCCCATGATGGATGGGTCTTGCACACACTACACCTGCACAGTGCTGTCCCAGCCAAGTCCAAAGCCAAATGGATCAGATGAATGGCAACCACAGACTGGGGCTTCACACAGACCAACGTGGGGGAGAAAATGAGCCGCTGGGGAGGGGAGGAAGCCACTGGGTACCTACCTCCTAGCGCAGGACAAGCAGGGACAGCCCATCACAGAACAGAAAGGTGGGAGCCACAGGCAGAAGGAAACAACAAGAAGGTACATTTAAACCACTCGTCAGGATCACAGCCACGCCAAAGCACGAGAGCACACAGCTTGTGGAGATAAAGGCACTTGCTTTTCAGGCAGAGAACTACCCGGATTCACGTGGATACTAACTCAGTAGCTTTCTGGGATGGGTCGTGCAGTGGGTGCTGCAACCATGGCCCACTCTGGACGGTCACAACTCAGTGACACAGCCACCAGTGTTAAGGTGTGCGGCTGCCCAGAGTGGTCTCTGGCTTGATTGCATTTTTCTTTTTAAGCTTTCTGCCTTGTAGTTGGGGGCTGCGGCTCCAAGGAAGGAGCAGGGCAAGAAGCCCCCGGGAGCTGCTGCTGTGGGCCGAGGGGTGCGGGTGCAGGTCCCACCCTGCCAAGCTCACCCAGCTTCAGCAGCCAGCCTTCTCGATCTGGGTTGAAGAACGTGTGTGTCAAATCGTTCCCGTCATCTTCTGGGATCTTAAATGGCTCATTCTTGATACTTTCATATAAGTTCTGTAAGGAGGAAAAGAGCCAATCAGGGGCTGTACCGAGAAGCAACATCCTTCCTCCCTCCCGCACAGAGTCCCACACAGCCTGAGAGACCAGGCAGTTACAAAGACACTTGGAAGGTGCCTTTGAAATCACCAAACTAGCATTACTGATTTTCATTGGATTAAGAGTATTAATAGTAACTTCAGAGGTTGGGAGACAGCTCAGTTGATGAAATGCTTGCCTGCAGGCATGGAGACCCAGTTTTGGATGCACAGTACCTATTTAAACATAAGAACTGAGGTTTGGTAGTTTGTGCTTATTATCTTCTCTAAGACGACAGAGAAAGAAGAATCCTTGGTACTTACCGGCCAGTGAGAAACCCCCATCACCAAAAAACAAAAACAACCATATAGAGATGGTGAGATGGCTCAGCAGGCGAAGGCACTTGGGCACACAAGCCTGGCAACTTAAGTTCCATCAGCAGAGCTCACACACATGTGAAAGGAGAGAACCAACTCTACAAAGTTGTTCTCTGACCACCACATGCCACCACCCCACATACATCATGCACGTACACACAATAAAAATAAGGCAGAGAAATGATTGATGGAGACACCCAACACTGACCTCAACCCTGCCCTCCCATACACACACAAGCAGGAAAATCCCACAAATGATGACAGGGCAGGAGACGATGATGGTTAGTCTTAGCTGTCAGCATGGCACAGTCCAGAACCACCTGAGAAGGGACTCTCAGTGAGGGACTGTCTAGATCAGGCTGACCTGTGAGGAAGGAAGCCTAGCCCAATAGTGGTGGTCGCTCCCTGGGTTTGGAGCCATAAAAACAGAGCGAGCTGTGTACTGCCAAGCAAGCATATATTCATCCTCTCTTGGCTCCTGACTGGATGTGACTGGGTGCTTTCAGTTCCTGCCTTGACTTCCCCACAATGAAGGACTGTAATCTAGACTTTGTAAGTTAAATAAGCTCTTCCTCCACTAAAGTTGCATTTGTCAGGGTATTTTATCATAGCAACAGAAATGAAACCAGGGCAGACACACAACTGGGAAGCCGCCTGCGGACTCACCCTCAGCAGCTCCTCAGGAAGGTCCCCACCCTCATTGATGCCGCGGTTCATGGTGATGAAGCGCTCAGCAGTAGGCTTGTCTCGCACATTGTGGTTGTGCAAGCTGGTGTTGAGCATGATGATGGCGAAGGACAGCACATAGCATGTGTCTGCAACAAGACACAAGATGGGGAGGCTTGAAGCTCAGCTTGCATTTCTACAGGGAGAGTGGTGCCCTAGGAGTGCTGCCAATGCTGCTTCCCTGGCAGAACAGCCGGCCCACTTTGAGGGTTGCTTCTCTACGGAGGCAGTGGGGGGTTAATGGGAGCTATGGGTGGGGGCATCTTGACACAGGGATGTGCAGGCTGCTGACCTGTGGACTGGAAGACCCCAGGGTTGCACAGGCAGTATCGTGATGCGAAGGCCTCCATCATGCGGTCAATCTTCTGTGCCTCTCCAGGAAGTCTGAAGCTCCACAGAAACTGCCTGTAAAGACAGAGGATGCTTCACCGAGTGACCCTGGGAGGATAGATCTGGCCAGACCCCCAAGCAGTTCCTGATCCACACCACGGCAAGAGCACGGTCTGCTCAGTCTGAGTGCCCAGAACTAGCATGAGGTCAGATGGTTTCCTGCTATTCAACAACTGAAGACTGTTGACTGCTCCTTTTGTGTAACTACAAACTCTTCTTCAAGATCTGCTGCAGATGCCGCAAACCTCAACAGGATCCCAGCATGCTCTGCCCCGCCCCCATGGCACCACCTCCTACATGGACATACCAGGTGATCTCCAGGGTCCACTATGCCTGTGACTGCTACAGTATTGGCAGGATAATGGATCCTCTTCTCTCAGGACTCCTCACCAAAAGTAGGGTCAGAGTCAGCAGTCAGGGCCCACCCACGCCTGCCAGGCCACAGCCACAGCCTGCTGCTGTGTCACCCCTGCCTCGAAGGAGCAGGCCCAAGCACACAGATGTTCCTGTCCTCAGAAGCTCCTCTCCCACTAAGGTCTCCCCTGGATGCCCTATGTGACACCGTAGCACCTGCCCCGCATCTTCAACTCCTTCTCGCTTCACTTTCTCAGGCTACAAGGCACCCAACCAGCATTCTCCACCTGCCTGCCTTAAGTACTGACAGAAAGGTTATGGCTATCCCGCTTTCCAGAGCCACCCTGGCCAGTGAGGCTCCATAACCAGCCTTACAGCAATGGCTGAGTATGTCAGACCTAAAGGCCACCTTAAGACATGGCTAGCACAGTGATACAAGGGAGGACCTGCTCTCTCTCTGGGCTTCCAAGCCTATACAGGTCCTTTAAGAAGGACTGTTTCCTCTAGGCCTGTCCACCATTCCTTCCTCCTTGCCATTGCCCCCACTCCCAGGGGATTCCTGCCACAATCAGGCACTCGCTCAATAGCATCATACACAGATGCCCTATTCCCACTTTCAAGACAGCCTCCAGAGCCAGGCCTATCTCTGACACTTTCCCACTCTGGCGCACACGGTCAGCAAAGGACCACAGACATGCTGTCCTTGCCCCATCAGAGCACCCTCCTCAGTTCTGACCCCATCATGACCACCCTGCCCAAGAGTCTGAAGACCTCTTACCCAGCCTCACACTTTATTCCTACAGCAACCAGCTTCTATCAAGAAGCACCGGAACAGGCATCAGCAATGCCCATCATCTTCCCCGCACCCACAGCAGACTCTGCACCATTCTGAGCATGTCCCACTTGCATCCCTGATTAGGCCCAAGGACAGAGAGGAGATAATGCCACAGGTCAGGCACAGCCAAGACAGAATCCACTGGAGCAAACCCAAGGTAGGCAGCAGCTACTCAGTCTCATTGGTCTGGTGGAGAGGTCAGCTAGACTTTGCCCTCTGACTCTAAGGCAGGCAGAGCGAGAAGAGTAGAAGCACAGTGGTGATGGCCATGCCATGGACTAGCCCTCCAGGTTCATCAGCTCTGAGCCTTTCTCTGCCCACACAGTTCTCCAAAAGTGAACCTAAAATCAGCTAAACAGGTCTGTGAGACTCCTGTAGGGCTTTTCTGACAGCAAGCTTTTCAGCCCAGGCTGAGGGCTGAGCAGGGTCTCAAGCGCCACAACCAAAGGCTGCCAACATTCCAGTCCGCAGCTGAAGGAAGGCTGTGTAAACACCTCCAGAGGCAGGAGGAGAGGTATGAAGACATGACCAGACAAGGCCAGCTATGTATGCTGACCTTTGGGTGATACCAGGCTGGGTGAATCCACAAGATCAGTCCTTGTTACTTCTGCCTACACCCCAGGGTGAAGACCCGGTCCAAATGCCATGCCACCACAGAAGACAAGATGCCATTTGTTCAAGACTGCCAACCCAGTAACTTGAGTGGGACTCCAGAACAGCACTGAACACTGAGGCTATCCCCCTTCACTCACAGTACGGTCTATAGTGGCAGTGGCTTTCCTCAGACCAGACAGAGACCACAGAAGGACATCTGATGGTTCCATCTACATCCTCCTTGCCACACCCATATGCCTGGGACCTGAGGCTAATCCTAGTGACAACAGGACAGGGAGACACTGAGGCTGTCAAAAGCATAGCACGGGAAGCATGCACACATACAAGCTGGGATGGTTAATCTCCATTGTCAACTTGACCTGATATAGAGTCACCATGGAAACAAACCTGTGGATCTACCTCTGACTTTATTTCCAGAAAGGGTTAAATGAGGAAGACCCATCGTGAATGTGGGTGGCATCATCTTATGGACCACAACTTTCCCTCCTACCTCCCATCTCCACAAAACCTGTAAGAGCAAGAAACTCCTCCCTTTCTTAGGATGGAAGGATCTGTCTCTTTCCTTTTAGGCCCCTACCGTGCTATACATGGTGCTTCTTCTACTTCAAATCCTGGAACTCTCCACATAAAGCTCTATGGAGAGCTTGCTCTATCTGTCTGTCTGTCTGTCTGTCTGTCTATGTCTGTCTGTCTATCGCCTCACCTTCTTTTCTACAAACCTGTCAACATCTTTTATCATCTATACTTACACTTTAGGCAGCTGCTACACCTGCCCCATCATGACAGACTGCACCTTCAAACAGTGAGCCAAGACAGAACCTTCCTTAAATCCCTTCTCCCCAGGGCATTGTTATAGGAACAAGTAAAGGAACAGCAAATGCAGGGACCCCAGAATGAAGGACAGCAAAAAAACCTGAGAAGGTGCAGAAGCAGTGGCCAAAGCAAGGCAAGCATGCAGTCCATCCCCAAACAAGTCTGGTTTCCACCCAGGGCTCCCAGGTGCCACCCAAGAGAGAACGCAGAGGCTGACCTGTCGGAACTACAGCTACTGGGGAGTCACTTTGAGTGACTACTGCCACCCCAGCCTTCCCATCTGTCTATACATGCCGTAAGGCAACCACTCACCTTAAGGCCTGGACAAGGTTGAGATCAGCAAACTCATGAAGCTCAACAAAAGCCTGAAGAACTTTGATATTAAAATCATCCCTAGGAAAGAAGAGAAACCAGGCAAACACATTCTATCTGAGCTTCCCTGGAGAAAAGGCATATATAAAAGGCGGGCCTTTGCAGGTAACAGTAGCTCACTACAAGCAGCCATGCTCTTCACTGTAAATTTGTTTTAGAATTTTTATATGTTTTGTTCTTTGAGGCAGAGTCTCACAAAGTTGCAGAAAACCTGGAACTCGGGATCCTCCTGCCTCCACCTCCCAAGTGCTAGGATTACAGGCATGCACCCAGGGCCAGTAGTTTTCAGACTTAATGCAAAGGACACCTGCATGGCTCTCTAAGGAGAACTTCCTAACCCACCACAAACCCTCAACTCATCTTCAGGTGAGCTCTAAAGCACTCCACACGAGTGAGGCCTGGGACCTACACATATTCTGGAACCTTCAAAATGGCCCCTTAGCAAGGTTTTGCTCTGGTCTCTGCTTCCCAATGGGGTTTTGAGTGTAAGAGAAGGAGAAACAACATTCTCAGGTCCTAAGTCATAGAATTCAGGAGACCAAGAAAATCTGGGGTGGGAGGAGAAGCAACATTCTCAGATCCTAAGTCCATAGAGTG
>LOJH01005832.1:8813-32177 GCA_001685095.1 Ellobius talpinus | reverse complement strand
TGGACCTAAGAAACAAGCGGGTGTAGCTATCCTAATATCTAACAAAATAGACTTGAAACTAAAATCAGTCAAAAGAGACAAAGAAGGACATTTCATATTAGTCATAGGAAAAATCCATCAAGAGGAAATCTCAATACTGAACATCTATGCCCCAAATACAAGGGCACCCTAATATGTAAAAGAAACACTTCCAAAACTTAAATCATACATTAAACCACACACACTAATAGTGGGAGACTTCAATACTCCACAGTCACCACTGGACAGATCGGTCAGACAAAAAATTCCTGAGCTATCTATGCCCACCTGTTGCTGTTATTCTTATTTTTCAAATTCTTTACTAGACATGTACATCTATGTAGAAAGTTTTTCTTATTTTAAAATTAAATTGTTAGTTAACCTATTGTATTGTATTGAATGAGGATTCAAAAGCAACTTCATGGAGCAAAAATTAGGTTAAAGGTAAAGTTCTGAAAGTACAAACCTGCTATTGTAAATCTTGAGGAGCGACCCTGCTATGCTGCTTCCACTTGCTATAACACCTCACACGGTCCCTGGGGCCCAAATTTCAGGGTCTCCCTGTGTCTTACTGAAAATTCATCCCTTAGGTGCTGAGACTCTCCACATCACTAAACCCTCTCACCGAGTGCCAGCATCTCCTTGGCTGTACATTGATGGGAAACCATCTCGATATACCACACTCTTACAAAACTCTGTTCTCTTTCGGCAGGCAGAGAAGTGTAGTTTATAACACAGAGGTTGCTCCACCAATACCGTCTTGGTTGCTGATAATTTCCTGATTCTCAAGCTCTCCTGAAACTGTCAATCAAATCTGCGTAGAGTCTATTTGTTCATCATGAGGTGTAATATACAATGGCCTTGTTTTCTTTCTTCTTTGGATCCATTCTCCATCTCTTGATTCTCTCCATTCCCAAGAACACACACTTCTGTTTAATCAGAATCATTTATAAAACTTTACTTTGAGCCTGATTTTTCCTCCATGAATGTGATTTTCCTTATGAATCCTCACTGAAGTACACACTTAGTGAGTTGTTTCTCTCCTCTTCCTTGTCATATCCTTACTGGCCTGATGAGTGCTTGCTCCAGAGTAGATACCTTGGAACCACTGAATGGAAGACAGTGTGATAGATACTCAAGCACAAGGGAAAACCAAACCTCCACTGCTGCCCCAAGATCACAGGAGCCTTGCAAAGCTCTTGACTTTAAATCTTTAGCAGCCTGGTTCACATTTTGGGGGCAGAAGGATGTAAGCATCTCTGGAAACATTGTCTTTTAGCTGTCTGTTTTCCTGAAAATAATGCCCATATGACTAGCATTCCATTTGACACCTTTGTCTGCAAATTTCAGTCAGTTTGATGTAAATGCCAAAATGAAGGGCCTTGATTTGAAATTTTATCATCAGAGAAGCAGATGCACTCACTCTATGTCCAGACTCTGAAAGCAAGTCTGGAATAAGGATGATCCTTCACTTCATATCCAGACTTAGTCACATTCCTATGTCTGAAATCCCTTATAAGTAAAGACTTCTACATTTTCTGTGGCTTGGAACAAACTTAAAACAAAGCCACTCTGACTATATTATCATGGTTATGAATCTCAAAGGCATGCTTTTTTGATTTCTGGTATTTAAAAGAGCACCATTTGCTCTTGGTCACTGGGCTCTGTTCATTACAACGAAGTCAATTTCTTTAAGCTGACTTTTACATATCCTGAGAAAATGGCATTGCATTCTGCTCTGACCATGTGTGTTTACTGGAGGAAGGAAAGTAGGACACAGAATAATGACCATGAACAGACTTTGGATTCTATTGGTCTGTGTTGAGGCAACTGTCCTTCCAAGTGGGTGAGTATCTGGGAGAGGGAAGCTAGTGTCTACCGCAGTCTTGTAAGACAAGAATAGAAAAACTAATCAAATGAGTATTTTAAGTGAAACCCCCCTAAAAAAATGGGCCTGAGATGGAAATTCTTACAATGTTCTATTGAGGAAGTCCCCAGAACACAGCAAGATATATGAGATGTGGACTCAGTTGTCTCGTGTCCTCAACTTGATCCTCCAAATTCCTCTGGACTCTATATTACATCTCCCAGTCTTTGATGAAGGAAGAGGGTTAGGCTAACATATCACAGATGCAAAGCAGCCTACCCAGTAACTAGGGTATATAGAGGTAGTGTGGGACTCCAACAGAAACAGGAGAAAGTGGTAGCCATTCAAGGACACTCTCATTGACTCTGTGTCCATTTGTGAGTACCGGTCCAAGGCTGCTGAGCCTTTGGGCATCTTCTGTCCTCCAAATCTACAAATAGCTTTGAATGAATACCTCAGTCATTTGAGGCATTGTATCTTTTCTTCCCCACAGGGATCACTTTGCTTTTACATTTCTGGTAAGTGCGGTTTCTCTACTTTGTTCACTTGGATACATTTTCCATACTTTAACATCTCAGAAACTAGAAATTCATATTCGAAAACAGTCGGCAGGATTTTTCCAAGTTACCCTTGGTTACATAACAGAAATGCCTCTTATGATTGCTATCTTTTAAAATTTATGATATATAACATACCACACATGCAACAGGTTCACAAGGAAGGATTGTTCTATAAAAGAACATAACCTTTGGTTCAGTATCTGTGTTCACTGATACAATAATAGAATTAGAGGTGACGTTTGAGAATGCAGCTCATGCTTAAATACCAATGCATTTGAACTAGCAGTCCACTGGGTGCAGTGGATCCACATAGAATAAAATAATTCGTGAAAAGAGCAGAGCTAGGGAATGTAAGGGGATTTGCCCTGGAAACCTCAGTTCACAGGACTGCATCTTTCTCTCTCTTCTGTTTACAATACTAATTTATACAAATGAGGAGGGCCTATCTGAATTAACAAAAATTAAGGGGAAAAAATGAATCTTGTTTTTTAATTCAAGAACAAGTAGCTGATACAAGGTTAATGAGGCATCACCTAGAATTAGCCCTTCAGGGAGCAGGCTTAATAAATGGATAAGAATAATTTATAATTAGGCTTTTCTTTTTGTACTTGAAAAGTGCTTAAGATGTGCGTATTTATAAGGTTGTACATATATTCCACTGCTTTGCAATTTTAATTTCTATTTTTAATTTGTCCTAGGATAGTTTTCTTAATTTTGGTGCAGCTGATTTAACACAGTTCCCTCCTGGAATAACACCTTGTTGGCATAACAAACATTCAGGTTAGTGAGTGCAACCTTTATTTTATCAGTGTGTAGACAGATGAAATTGGATATGCATATAATATTTGTAGAAGTCTTAGGCCATACTTAGTGTACAGACTTCTGAGGAGAGACTCCGGACCTAGAAGCTTGCCTAGAGTATGATTCTATAGTAGGAAACATGAGAAGATGCATAAGTTATTTAGGTCATAGCAACTGTGTAGTAATGGCCTTTGTGGCCTGAGTGCTTGGCTGGAGCACAGAGGGAGGAGGCTAGTGTGACATTCCGCATCTTGATGAGGTTGAGTGTTAAGCAACTTTGTATATTTGCTGCAGTTCTTTGAAAGATACACTTTTACCAATGTATATTGTATTAGGTCGATTTTAGCTTAACAAAGAGCTGCAAGATGTATTGCTGTTTCTATGATCTTGGTCCCTTCTTTAGAGAAAAAGTTAGTGCAAAAAACCAGCAACAAATAAATCAGCAAAATGAGCTGGATAGAGGTAATGAGAAGAATAGCCAATTAAATGTTTATTATGTATAATTTATGATTTATCCAACCTGTATTTTTTCCTAACCTCTCTCAACAAACTGTAGATGTTGATCCATATTGAAATAGCAATAATGCAATACCAATAGGGTATCCTGAAATAAAATTCTAGAATGATCCTCCCGTCTGAGTTTTAGCCTCATCAAGACCTTTTCCTCCCTCTAGACTCAAGAGCTTTCACAGAGGAAATGTTTAGCAGTTCTGAAGGACTTTCCTCACCACTCTGTCACCTGTATGATTTCTAAGTAGCTTTGGGTTTTAGAAAAAACAACCTCTTCTTGTCTAAAACCCAACCCAACAGCACTTACGATTTCAAAAGGAAACTGAACAGACCTGGTGCTGCAAACCTAATAGCCGGAACAACTTCAGGGATGGGGGGAGAAGGATTTCAAGTTTAAGATTAGCCTGAGCTATAGAGTGAGTTTAAAGACAAACTGGACAGATTAGTAAAATCGTGTCTCAAAATTAAAAAAATAAAATAAAATAAAAAGAAGGCCTGGGATATGGCTCAGTGTTGGAGCATTTGTCTGGCATGTGTGAAGCCCAAAGATCAATTCCCAGTCCCTCACACACATAACTAAATACTAAATAAATAAATAGTAATCATAGTAAGCCAGCCAAATGAGTTCTCATTTAGGCAAGCTATGATAAACAATGATTCTGGCCAAACACTACGTCTCTGCACATTATCTACCAGGAAACATCTGACAATGTATCTATTAAAATTTATTTAAAACAAGAAGTAAATGTGAAGGCGAAACGTTCTTCAGGGCTTAATAAATGATATCATAATGTTGCCCAATAATATTCTATAAATAAAACTATTCAGCTAAATAAGCATACAGGCACACAAATTACATTCTTATGAAGATTTGAAGGCAAAGGAAGAGATAAATATAGAAATATTTGCATGTCATTTTTGGTGGCTTTTTTTCAGGGGGGCGTGGTGTAGAGTTCTCTATCCAGCTATTAGTGTTAGTAGGTAGTTACAAATGGAGGTAATTAAGAAAAAAAATCAGATCCTGAGGAACAACTGCCTATCACCTAAAGTAAGATGCTCAGATACGCCCCCTCCCACTGTGGCGGGGGGCCCTTTGCCCCCTCCTCCTCCGTGGCGCTTACTTGTTCATCCAGTTTGCTTTTACTTCTCTTTCAGGTTTGAGATCAAGGTCTCAGAAAGTTTTTCTGCCTCTTTGCTTCCACACACCTCTCTTTCCCCACACTAACTAGACCCACCCTTTAGCTCCTCCCCTTTGCAGCCTTCCATGCTGCCCTTTCTTCCTCAGCCCTCACACAATAGGTACCAGAAGACCAGGGATGTGTTTACTTTCACTTACACACTTTAATCAGCAGGTGTGAGGCTTGTCACACTGCAGCAGGTGTCCGGTAGGCACCTAGCAAGTGTCTGTCTGGATAAGCAAATAAATGGCAGACACCAGTGGAAAGTAGAGATGCAGCCTCGTGATACGCCATCTCCAAGGCCACTGTTTCCACTTGGATTTTCTTGTTAGTTCTATCCGGTGTCTCACAGTCTTGTAAACCCCCATGGGAAGAAGTGAGAAATTTCTTTAAACATAAACATGTGACACTGGGAAAGAGAAGCTGGCAACCTTGGTATTTCTGGTTTTCCTATTTAGCGTAGGCTAACAATACTAAAGAACAATTCCTGAACCTAACTGGTAAGAGCAATCAGAAAAGTATGAATTGTAAAATAAAAAATTATTGTTTGCATTCAAAACAAATTAATTAAAAGGTACTGTCATCCAAAAAGAAAACAAAAAAGAAAAACATCAAAACAAACCAACCAACAAACAAAAACACCTTAATGCCCAGGACCAGGTTTCATTCTGAGTTGAGAAGTGGGTAGTTTTCTGCAAAAAGTCACTCAAGAATACAGACTCCAGTGCTTCCCCCTCTGCTCCGCTCTTGGTCCCTGGTCCCTTCCATGTCACTGGGTCAGTGCTTAGGCTTGGGTTATCACAAGATGAATTCTCTCACCTCATGATCAACAGGCAAGGAGTTAGATGCATGTCCCCCTTATTACAAATAAGGATGGGAAATGTGCTAAGCAAAAGACAGAGCTGGGCAGAGCTACTCCTCCCATTTCTGCTAAACTGGGACGGTTGGATTCTTTTTGTTTATTTTCTTCTGTCTGGAACTAGGCTGGGATTAATCATAGCAGGCTCTGTTTGTCAGCCTGGATGGATTTCCACAGAACCTTCCTGTTTCATCACTCTGACATAGATTCAGTTTCAAATGTACAACCCGCCTTTCCGTTATTCCTTTGGTTGGTATCGTTCCACACCCCCGTATATCCCTTCTTCTCCTCTCATTTTAAGTAGGCTCCAGGCTCACCCCACAGTCCCCCTAAGGCTCTGGGATTCTAACTTATGTGACTGCAGACAGAAGGTGGTAGACACAAATAACACTTTGTACCATTACTTAGAGTTCTTTGAATACAGCATGCTGCCAGCCCTCTATGTGTTTGATGTTTTTCTCCTCTTTCAGAATTTAACTCGAGGATTCCTTCAGCTGCCCAGTGGTTGAATTTGCTTCCTGAGGAAGCTGGCATACATCTAGAAGAAATATAGGGCCCACTACCTACTATGAAATGTCTTATCAACTCATCTGTAAGCATGGTAGGGATTACAAGTCTGGGACAGTGTTGTATTTTTCTGTATGATCATAATAAAGAACACAGAGAAACCTTTGATGGTTTTTCTTATGATGAAGTGAATATGCTCATCACCTTGACCATGACTCAACTATGTGGTGCCTAAGGATTAACTTCCAGGCATTCTGGAACTTAAAACACTCACATAACCAGAAGAGTATAGTATCAAAATAAAAATGGAGTAACTATGAGCATATTGGGGCCATGATTTATCATTTTCTATCAAGCTCTGTGATTATAAAGGAAAACAAACAAACCAGTACTCCTCATATGACTAAATGTAGCTATAACTATCTAGCACTCAGTAAGAATAACCAGCTCAGACTTTAGAGATCACCCCCACATTTAGCAGTAAAAAATTTTGGTAGATCTCTCTGTCTTTCTGAAGCAGTCATCAACTCCCTTTCACTTCCATGGCAGGTGACCCCTCTGCGTGTTAATATATTGGAACCGGCCACATGGCTGGATTCTAACCTTGTCAGGAATAGAACACACAGAGATCTGTCTCATGCTCATGACTGGCTTTTGACCAATGTAACCTGTGGAGTTAGTGTAAGAGAGGCTTGAAACAGGTAGACATTGCTGAACGTGCCGTCGCATGTGTGCTCAGGCTGTGGCCAGGGAGGGAGCATGGCTTTACAGGAGGTGCAGGAGATTATGTAGGCAGAGCTGCCTCAGTTGCTCTGTCCGGCTAAGCACCTGTGCTTGATCTAACCCCCAGAAGAAGCCTTTTCAGCTGAGCTACTATACTTTCAGATGTTTGTTACGTACCCAATGTCCGTGTATATTTCTTATATGAATTTTTCCTTACACTGTGCCTCCCTCAAGACTATGCACAACTAGACAGTAAGTGGTTTCCAAATGGCGCCACATACCTTGAACCAATTCTGACTATAGAGAGTGAATACCTGCAAGGAAGTTCAAATGAGCTATTCGTGAAAGTGGTTAACGGAAAGACCACACCTCAATTTGGATAATTGCATAAGGAAAAAGCTTACACACAGTACCAAAAGTTCGCAGAACCTAAGTGACAGGAGGAAAAGTGCAGGAGAGGAAGATGAGGTAAATGATTAGGGTAGAAATTTCCAATAATTGTATGCAACCTGAGTATATTTAGTGCCATAATTATAGATGCAATTTACTGTAATGGTGTCTTCATGCTAACAGTTATTAGTTTAATAAAACTGCTGGTATAATAACATCGATGCTATTACTGAAACAGCTCCCTAATTGAAGGGCCATTATTACAGTCACTTCAGAACAGAAATGGTAAATAACTGGCAGACTGTTGAAAGTACACAGAGGCTCCTTTAGGGCTGAACCTATGAAAAACTCTTCTGCTCCTTACCCTAATACTCAAGACCTTGACTTTAACAGTTACCCCCCTTTCTCCCTGACTTTCAAAACTCATTAAAATAGAATCCAAATGCCATTTTACTTTGTATCTTGTTTTGGAAGTGGGGTCTGCTGAACAGCACTTGGGTCCTTAATGGAAACGCAGTTCAATCGTGAAAGAGAATGTCAGTCTTAACAGGGTCTGAGGGTGACCTACATCAAAGTTTGAGAAACACTGGGTTTCCATTAAGATGAATTTGTTAACATGTGAGGTAAAAAAAGAATATTTACTCATACACAGAAAATGAATTATACAATGTAATTTACAAAATACAGCTTTACATTTTAGTTATGGTTTTGTTAGGGTGACAATGACACCATAAGACTAGATAGGGTTTTAGCCCCTGGGACACATTATTATTTAGGAACAGAGTTTTCTGCTTTATTGTCATGCACTTTCTTTTTTAATAGTTTTTGTTTCTTTAATGATGAATGGTTTACTGTTTTGATTCTTCAGCTCTGTAAGCCTTTGATGACTTTTATAAATCAAACATTTCCATTGACAATATTTTGGTGTGATCCTCATTTGATTGATTTTAGGGGAAGCCACCACATCTCAGGTGGTGGTTCATGATAGCAGCTGGGATAAAGGAAACAAATCTTGCAACGCTTAGTGCAAGTAGAACATTCTGAATTTTAACACCTGTGGTATACGGCTTCATTCTGAACTGCCCAGTCTCTGCCAGCACACCTGGAACATAGAAGGTATGAAAACTATTCGCACCGCGAGAAAATTTGTCCTATTCCAACTGACTAAGAAGATAGTGCTCATCCTGTATACTGTTGACACTTCACAGATTACACGGCTTTGTTTTGTTTTTGAGTGAGAAACCGGACACGAGGCCCTGCACCTGCTAAGCAAACCTTTGTCCATAGATTTCTTTTCCTGCATATGAATGAGTTTTTGTGCCACATTCTGTATGAGTAATACAGGGATAGCTGGGGCTCTACTGCTGAATGTGAAGCTCTATCCCTCAGATGAGCTCCATCCAGCTAAAACAAGCCTAACGCCACTAAGGAGCCCTCTTGTTTCCTCTGTCACTAATTTTGCTTGCTCTTGAATTCCAGACAATTAGAATCACACATCAGGTATGTGTGTACATTTACAAACTGAGGACTGTTATTTCAACACTTAACAGTGACATCATTATGCTAAGGGGAAATATTGGTTTAGTAAGACAAATATTGCATGATTGCACTTATATGTGGAATCTACAACCTCAAACTCAGAAACAGAGTACAATGATGGTTTCTGTGGGAAGCAGAGGAGATGAAGGGTGAGAAAAACAAAGGGTCAAAAGCCACCAAGCTTCAAGTAGGTAGCAGGAAGTGTACAGATGACCTTTTGCAGAGCGAAGCAACTGCAATTAGTATTAATGGACATTTTCCCGAATTGTTCAAAGAGTAGATTTGAAATGCCATTACCACAAAAGTTTATGAGATTATGATTGCACTAATTAGTCTGATTTGTTCATTTCAAAGTTTGTATATAAATAGACACAGTTTCTATCTGTCAACAAAAAATAAAACGGAGCCACAGCAAATGGCTGGAGAACTGGATGTAGCTGGCCCGATATGCTTGTCTCACACATACAAGGCCCTGGGATAGATCTTTAGCAACAAATACACACAACGGCTGTCCAGAGACAGCTTTCCATTTGCATATTTCTGTGCTGAAGGAACAATCCAGTAAGTGGGAGATAATATTTGAAAACTTGAAAAGGGGTTATTATTCATAATTTACAAGGAACTCAAGAAATTTCTCTGACAGAAGAGCAATGTGGCTTCAAAACAGGCAAAGAACTTTTATAGCCATTTCCCCCCAGAAGAAGACATACAAATGGTCAACAGATCTCTTAAAACCAGTCACTAAATCAGTCCCCAGTTGTTTAAGAAATGCAAATTTAAACTGCAATGAGATTATCACTTCAGAGCTGCTCGAATGTCTTCTGTCATCAAACAGATGGAAGATGAGAGAAGGACAGCTCAGTAGGGAGGCGCCTGCTGCCAGACCTGATGACCTGGGTTCAATCCCATTACTGCAGGATGCAGGGAAAGAACTGGTCTCCAAAGATTGTTCTGTGACCTCTATGTGTCAAGCATATGAACACACACACACACACACACACACACATAGAAAATAAGTAAGTAAATAAGTAAAACTATAATTAAAAGAGACAAAAGATAATAAGAACTTATGAGGGTATGGAGAAAAGAAAACTTTTGTACATTGTTGGTAGGAACTTAAATTTGGATTTACTTTATAAAAAAAAAACACCATGGAAGTGCTTTAGAAGATTGAAGATGGGATTATCCCCTCCCATTTCTGAGAAGATATCCAAAAGAAGTAAAATCAGTATGCTGGGAAGAGAGTTCATTCCTCCAAGTTCAACATTAGCACTATTCACAAAAGCAGAAGTACAGAACCAAATAACAGTCTATTAATATGAAAAATGGATAAGGAAATGAGATGCACATGCACACACACACACACACACTATTATTTGTCAGTTAAAAATGAAAAGTTAAGTTATAGATAGTGGTGAATCTATCAGAAGAAGTACAGGGACATACATACATGGCTAAAGTTTCTCTTGTTGGGCTGAGGATGTATCTTGGTGGTGCAATGTGTGCCTAGCATTGCCCAAGGTCCTGGTGTTATAATCTTAAAATCTACCCTACATCACGGCTCACATAGGAGATTTACTGGAAGAGGAGAGAGAAGGGGCAGAAAAGGGGCCAGAGAAGGGGGCAGAGACTGGTCCCTGGGGACAAGAATGGTGGAAGAGAGGGGGGGAGAGGGGTGGGGGGAGGTGGGCAAGGCCCACCTTTTAAAAGGGAACACAGCAAATGAACACAGGAGATGCTCTTACTGGCTGCAGCTGAGGCCATATCCTGTCAGGACCGTAAGGGCAGGTCAGTACAGATGCCTGAATACTAACACCTGGGTTCTGTCTCCACTGTTTAAACAACCAACCAACCCAGAAACTACAGGAAACAAATCAAAATCATTAAAACCCTCTTTCCTGTAGAAGCAGCCCAATTGGAATTTAATTAAATTCTTTATTATATTTTCAAAAATAAACTCGGAGAGAATGTGAAAGAGTAAAATTTTTAAAAGTTAAGTTTGAAAAATGTCAATGTCCTTCTCCAACAAAGCATGGACCATCAGTTTGTCATGACTGGCCTTGCCTCCATGAATGAAGGGGAAAATAATCTGTCCTCAGGGACCAGTTATTTAACCAAAATAATTTGATAAAATAAGCAGTATGTCACCCAATTCATTCTTGAATGGCTGGCTCAGTGATTCTTTCACCACTGACACAGTAGACAATACGTTGTTTTTACAGGCACATAACACCACAGGATAAGTAATGATTTGAATGAGAAATACCCCACAGGCTCATGTGTTTGAACACTTGATCCCAGCATGTGGTGCTACTCTCAGAGGCTATATAGATCTATGGGACTGTGGCTTGTCTACGGGAAGTGGTTTACTGCGGGCAGGCCTCAGGGTGATGTGATGTCTTCTCATTCCAGCACACACTCTGCTTTCTGATCTAAGAAGCCAAATTGTAAGTTCTGGCCACCAGATAGAGCTGCCCCCTCCCACTCCACATGCCTTTCCTGCTATGATGGACTGGAACATCTCAGCTGTGCCTGAATAACTTCTGCCAGACATATGACCATGGTGGAGAAAAGTAACTGCTATCTACCAAACCTGTCATAGTTACTGAATCAGGGAATTATACAATGTCTATAAATTGTGATTGTCAGAAGTGATAGCGAGTGCTATTCCAATGAGGTAGCCAGGAAGAAAGGCAAAATGGCAAAGCCACAACAGGGCAGATGGCAACATGAACTCACCTGTCTCAAAGTCCCTACTGGGGCAGTACCATATATAATCATTTGGAAAATGGACCATTATCTCCAAGTCTGTGGAAGAAAGTCCACAGTCACGTCAACAGCTTCAACATCAGCCAAATAAGATTTTCATCTGGTCTCTTATTAATGGCTTTCCATGTGCCATTGTTTTCAGCAGAGGTGTTACCGTCTAAGCACTAAGGCAGCCCTGGATTCACTCCAGCGCACACGGACTCTTTACTTTCCCTCCACTGTATTCCAGAAGCACCAGCCAAAACACAGTTTGGTGAATACCCGTAACTAGCGTTCTTTCAGAACACAAACTAAATGGCAGTCGTCGCCTGCCTTTTCTTTATGGTTCCAGCTTGACGGGCTCTCATTCGGGGATGTTTCGTGTAAATTTGCATATGCTTCAAAGCTCGCGGAGAAGATGCTCAGCAACCTGCCCTGCCTCAGTTCCAAACTATGCCGTCCTTCCCAGTGGCTTGGGGAAGGGCTGTTTCTCTACGACTCTCTGAAGTGGGGTTAATTCTGGACGCACACGAAGTGTGCCATTTTTATTGTCCAGTGAGACAGAGGTGATGGATTTGGGGTGATTTTTCTGGGTGACATGGAAAAATAACAAAACCAGAACGTGATGAGACACCAGCGTGGCACTGCCACCACTTCAAAACTACCAGGCACTGGGGGCCAGAGATGACAGGGTTGAAGAGTGATACAGGCTGATGATGTGTTCCAGGGTGGTCCTCCCAGGAGCTGGTGTTAAGAACGTACCATCGAAGAGAGCTGCCTCCACTTAGGAATAAAGTTTGGTTGTGTTTTATTATCACTTTCCCCTGCCCCTGATACTTCCCAAGAAATCAGTAGTAACATTGCCCTCCCTATACACCAAATACCTTCCTGCTTTTCATTACTCTTAATTTTCTTCTTGTCTTTATAGAGAAGCATGTTTTTTATTAGAATGTTAATTTTCATCACACACACACATGCACACATGCTAGCACACGCACACATCCCTTACAGTTATACATACTTCAAATTGACACACTGTTATTTATTTGTTAGAAGAGCCAATGCATCTACACGAACATTTTTTTTTCTAAGAGGACTATTTACAAGTGCTGACCCTTGACATGTAGCCATTGTATACAGCCTCAGCCACAGGATTATTTCTCCAACAAGAAAGCAAAGGTTTTTATTTGAATATTTCTTGTTGGAGGATCTTATGTCCCCCTTTTCTGTCACTACCCTTATCAGTGTTTAAATAGAAGCTTAAAAATAAGCAAAGACCTTGAGAAGATGGCAAGAACGAGGATGTCATTCGGTGAAGCCACTTGTCTGTGTCTATAATCTGATATGGTGAAAAAGCATGAACTTCAGGGTATTTTATTTTGTTAAGGAAGCCTACCTTTTAGCTAATATGTGAATATACTTGTATCTTAGTTGATATCCAGATTTATCTTAATGTACTTTTACCTGAAACACCATTAAAACTAGCTTGTGAGTCTTCATAGCTCTGTGCTAGCCCACTGGTTGACGGGAATATTTGAAAATGGGTTTTGGATGCAAATACACAATTATTGTTGTGTCTGTAAGTCATGTAAATAGGTTTGTATTTATTCATTCTGAAGCTTACCAAATGGATAAATGAAAACTAATCCAATCACCTTAAAATGGTCTAGAATGACACAGAATCTAGTTATCAAAAAATGTCTGTAATAATGGTAATCATCTCCCCTTTGAAATTATGTATTAAAATAATATAAGGTTTATACAAAGAGAGAGGGTGGCAGGTGTTAGAGGTTACAGCAACATATTCTGGGTGGGAAAACCTCAAAATTATGAAAAAGAATGACCTGAAACATCCTAGCAAAATTATAAAG
Organism: Ellobius talpinus; assembly: GCA_001685095.1. Classification (NCBI taxonomy): domain Eukaryota; kingdom Metazoa; phylum Chordata; class Mammalia; order Rodentia; family Cricetidae; genus Ellobius; species Ellobius talpinus. The sequence continues at coordinate 18,606 of LOJH01005832.1, read as the reverse complement.
GGTGACATATAAAATTATAGTACTCAGTAAAGAATATTTGATAATGCAACCTCTTATTCTATTCTTACTGTATTATATTTAACAATGTAGCTTATTAAAATATTTATTTTCAAATACTAAATCCTTAAACTGTTTTTCGTTACTCAATAAACTTTATCTAATTTCCTGACACAGATCTCTCTGATTTCCTTTATAAAAACTATAAAGGGTTTGTAACTAACCACTCCTTTTATCTTGGGCAATTACTGTGCCTTAGTTATGCTCAGACTCTGTCAGTCACATAGTGACCTCCAATTTATTAAAAGTAATAAATTTATTCCCAGTGTGACTGATGTGTCCTTGTAAATTATGTAAAAATAAGGAGACATGTGAGGGTAAAAGCATTTGATGAAAATTTCATACAATTGCATTAACAAACCCATACAATATGTCAGTTAAAGGTATTTCAAATATTAAGGACCACGAAGATAGCCCAGTAGGGAAAAATACTTGTGGAAGAATGAGAACTGGAGCTTAAAGCCCCAACACCTATTCACAAATCTCAGATAAGTTTCTCACTTAGAACCTCATACTGTGTGGGACAGAGATGGCAGGGGCGGTGTCACTGAGGCGTGCCCACCCACAGTGTAGCTCAGGGTTCAATGAGAGACTGTCTCAAAGGAATAAGGTAGGGACACCCATATGCAGCACACAAACTCATACATTTAAGAAAATATAATAAAAATGAAAAATGTTATTCTACTGTGTGAGGAAGAAGAGAGACGCTCCATCTAAAAGTGAGACGACCAATGCTTTGATTTTGGACACCTCAGCCTCCAGAAACTAGTTGTTCACCTGACTAAAAAATGAGTTTTGACTCATGCCATGAGGGATCCTGTGCACAAGAGAAAAAACACATGTACTAAAACAATAAACACTGCATGAAAAGGTATCTGTAAACACTATGAATATAATATTTTTGTTGTGGAATATGTACAATGCATATTAACTTACAAGCATCTATGCAAATGCATCTATGCACTCATATCATATCTCTGGGTTACTGTTTGGTTGATTGCTAAGATATAAGAATAAATTTGAATACTGACATTCTGTTAAACACAAAATCTTAGTGAAATGAAAAAGTGTATAATAGAGGTCATCTGAACTTCTGTCAGGTAAACTGAAGAAGGGTAAGCTTTTTCAAAAGCATCTGGGCTTCCAGAAAGTAGTTTTAGGTTAGATGTGGTAGACTCGATGGATTCATTATTCATACTGTGCATTTTTGGCAACCCACTCCCATAAATAACCAGTCAACACATAGAAACCTCACTACAGTAGACCTGGTATAACTTAAAGCACATCCACAACTGTGGCTTCTTTAAACCTTTGAGTGTTGATGAGATGTACTCTGACTTACTAAAATCTGTAAAATCGCTAAAAGGCAAAATTATTAAATCAGTGTCAGATAAATCATTAAGGAGACTGATGTAGATGATTTCCTGTTGAGAAAGAATGCATTTCTGTTGAGACCTACAATTGCAGATAGCCTTATTTTGGTGAAGTTTATAATTAGATAAGGGAGCTCCCTTGCATTGGGTTTAAGTCCACAGAGAAAATAATAGATTGCTATTACTAGCCAGGTACTGATTAAATCGTTTTTTTTTTTATCATTTTTTTAAAGACAGAAAAGTTGATTGTTTCTAAAATATTTGTAAGCCAAGGAAAACAACCCTATGCCAGCTAACCCCGTGCTGGTTCCAGTGTTGGGCTAGAACTGTTATAAATGACCAACTCCAGTAAAGAAGAAGAAAGAGAAGCAGGTGTCATGCAGAGACTCCAAGCAATGATCTAAATTCCACACACCAGGGGAAAACAAAGCCAGAAGTCCATTCTCCAGCTATGCTGAAAGCCATGCCCCCAAGAAACATGGAGAACGAAGCTTTCCCAGTTGTCCATTTTGACAGATCCCTCCAATAAGAATAGCAAGTAATTTGTATGTAATCCAACCTGCCTTTAATTAAATTGTTACCCCATTTACTCTCTTAAAAGGCAACTTAATTCTCCAAACAGATGGGACATAATTACTAACTCGATGAAATTGCACCTCAACTGAGCCAACTGTATTTTCCCTCATCTTCCAAATGCTGAAATTTCCAGGGGTTTCTTGAAGAAAAAGGGATATTATTGAGTCACTAAACAATTTCAAAAAAACTGTACAATGGAGTTAATGAAATGTTCTACTTGGATGTATAGAATGAATAAAGGGTTTGTTACTTCAGAGATTTTTTAAAATAAATTTCAAAATGATTAGTAGTCTGTATGGCTCTCTTCCTTCTACTTCTTCCCTTCCCTGTAGGGAGGAAAACATAAACCCTCAATTATCGCTTTATTCACCAATTGACAATTGCATTGATTCAATGTCTCTGGCAGGGCAATAAAAGCCAATATCCATTACCCAATCCCTCCTTCCCAGCCCATGTTTCCCCATTAGTCACAGTAGGTTGAGATGGAACATGCTCCACTATCTCAAGAGGGCCCCCTGCTCAACCAGAGAAAGAGGATCAGACTGAAAGAATGGAAATGGCCCCGCTACATCCACTGTTGGCAGCATTGGGCATGTCTTTGTGTGGGCTTTCATGAGAAAAGGCATATGGCTTCTTTATCACAGAAAGACCTTTCCAACTTCCACGTCAGGAGGAAAGCACAAGAGAACACAGCAGCCCATTCGTCAATGCCTCCACACATTTCAGACAACTTGGCGGCACCATACATTTTTATGCTTTTTAGGAATCGGATATTTCAGGAAGCACATGGCTGTTCTTGTGTTTTGTTGTTTGATTTGGTTTTCTTGTGACAGATGAAAATCTCCTTTGGGTCTTGTAAGAAGAAAACAAAGAGAAAGCTATGAGGGAGGGGCTTATGCCATTCCTACCCATTGTTCTTAATGAAATGAGTTCCACATGTAACCCAAAGATCTTGTGGTCTAGAGGCCAACTGAATGAAGAGTTATTACATTCTCTACTTGGATTTTCACAAAAGTGTTTTTGTGTTTTTGCTTCTGCCGCTGCTGTTAGGTGTGTAGGATTGAGTCCAGGGCCTCATGACTGCTAAGTACCTGCTGATCTACTATTTTTTTGGTATTTCTGGTGGCATGGGGACACTGTCTATCTCCATCTACTATGAAGTTGAGTGTGACCATGTGTTTGATTTGACCAAGCATACGTCAGCTTAAGGAGCTTACAACATGTCTGGGCAAATATTTTTAGAGCCTGTGAATGATTTGCCACTTGCTCTTTCCTTTTGCATTAGAACTTGCAGTATACCAGTGAGACTGCACATGATAGAGTAACAGATGGGGGTGCCACAAGACAGGCCCCCTGCCACCCTGGGATAAAGCTGTAGCTAGTCTGAGAAATACATCTTTTTTAAAAAAAAACTGCAAAACTCATCTGACAAAAATTATATTTCAAGGAAAATCTATACGACCCTTGGCTTTCTCGCCATCCATGCTTCAATTCCAGAGATACAACTCTAGCTATACTGAGTAATTGAGGATGGCAAGGAGAAGACAGTGTCAACACAAGCCACGTTTTCTCTTCTTCACTACATGCTACCAGTCAAATAATTTGGACCTTATATGGCTGAATGAAAGCTTTGCATTCAACTTTCCTAGAGCCACAAATCTTTATATTAAATGCCCAAATTATTTAGTACCTAAATGAGAAATATATTCTCAGGATTCAAAATTCAAAAGTGGGTGGGTGAGGGGGAGAAAGCATATAATGAAATATGTCCCTTGCACCCCAACCCTATCTGCCAAGGTCCTAATTCACAATTCCTAAGTTCTATTTAGATGTACGTACAGAAGACACAAACACAAGCCATGTGGTGGGACAGGCTTTTAATCCCAGTGCTCAAGAGTCTGGGTGTTGTGGGATATATGATCACACTGTGAACTGAGTCTGTGTTTGTGTTAATTAAATAAAATCAGCCTTGGGTCAGGAGGGGAAACCAGCAACTAATTGACAGAAAGTAATCATAGAGAGTCAGAGGGAGTCCAGAAAAAAGATACAGAGACTGATAGGAAGTAGTAGAGAGAGACCATGAATGTGGCAGTCCTTTTTGGTTTGGAATGACTGAAGGGAGACTCTCTTTTCTGAGATGCTGGTGAAGAGGAAAGGTCAGCTAGATGCTCCCCAGCTTCTCTGAGTTAGCAGCTTTTCACCCCAGCCTCTGACTCCTGAGTCTTTTATTATAGTTAAAAACTACATTTGGTGGCAGTGGCAAGAGGCGGATCCAACTAAATGTAAAAGTCATACCTGGTCACTGCCTGAGAAGTGGGTCAGTAACTGTGGAGCCTTAATAACCTAATCCTAACCCACCTTACTCTTAACCGAGGAGCTGCAGATACTTAGTGAAAAAGCAGTAGGTTCAGGTGCAGCCATTCTGCCTGTGAAAAAGCAACATCGAGGCAGAAAGATAGTGTGATGGACATCAGCCCGCTAGGCTACACAGTGGTGCCATATCTCAAAAGCAAGCAAGTAAACAAACACAATAAAACACAAAATCCAAATACTCATCTTTGTAAAACAACAACATAAAAAGTCAAGCTTTTAAATGTTCTCTGAAAACAAGGCTATTTATAAATAGTGATAATCATTGGAATCACTGGGTTTGCCAGGTAAACAGGAAAACTAATCAATAGAATTCAATTAGAAGTTTATGAGACAGGAAATAAATGACTTTCAGTTCTCAACAAACTCATGCAACTACACAGGGTTTGTTTAATGGTGAAAGAAGAGTTAGTTAGAAATATACATAAGCTAAAAGACCAAGAAGTGTTGTAATTAATATAGTTTCTGAGTTATTATTTTGTGCCTGGGTGGCCGGGCAATAAACAAGCAGCCTCCAACTACACAGTAAGGGACATGAATGTCACTTACTAGTTTGGACTGCATGCTCATAGAAGGATGTGGGGAAATGATCAGACTGGTCACTGGCAACTGCTCTGTGGTTTACTTTTCAAAGTCTTGTCCTTTAGTAACCAATTTGATCTGATAACCAATCTCTACAGGGCATCTAATATTTCATTTCTTTCTAGATAACCGGCCTAAGACGCTCACTATCACAGCACAGAGATGCAGTGAGAGGACCCCACGCTCCTCCCTCCCCTTGGTCAAGGCCATGACAGATGGAGAGACTGGCCAGACTAGAGCAACAAAGGGCTTTGATCTGACCCACACTTTAGAATTCTCCGTAACTCCAGGAAACAAAAGCAGGAAGCATGAATCAGAAACAAAATTATATTCAATGTTTTGTTTTTGCAAATTTATCTCTCTCTAGAGATTTAAAAAAACAATAAAAAAAACCATTATCTGGGATTGAGCTCTACCCAACTATTCTACCAGCAAATTTTCTCAGAACTCTGAAAAGAACAACGTATTTTCAGTAAATGTTAGAAAGCAGTAGTTTGGCAACCATGAAGGACCCTACTTAATTACCAATCCACCAATCAGAAAACCCTGAAAGCTTTCTAATCAATGAGAACTCAGTAGTTCAAACATGGAATTGTTCCACAAAGAAGTACTCTTCAGAGAAAGAAGCTATAGCTAACCAAATGAGTCACATGCTAAAAAGTATAGATCTTATACCTCTAAATGATTTCCATTCAAGCCTGCCCATCTACCTCGTCAATTGAGAGATGTTAAAGGTGTGTCCTTACAATGTTACCTTTATCATGAGCTGTGACGGGGTTGACAAGAGAGAGATTTCCAGGTTAGAGGGATTCATATCAATTATCTCCTCCCTGGGATGTTGTAGGAACTTGGAATTTAATAGCTATGCTATCTTTAGAACCAATGTACAAAAATTATTAATTTTATTTTTAGCTTCATATGCTGACATATTTAAAATTAAATATGACTTAGTTGTGATTAGTAACTATATACATGAAAATGGCAAATAACCTTAGCAATAAATAGGTATATTAGCAATTTTAAATGAACATGTGGACCATAAGTTTTAGTTGTTCTTTTATTTTTTAAATTATATTTCTAAGAAGTAGCAATGTTAGAAAAAAAGACATGGGAATAATATAACCATGATAATTTATATTTAATAAAATAAGTATTTTATAAATATATACATTCACAAAATATTTTAATAAAATAACATGTATCCTCAAATAGATATAATTATTGTAATATCTTTTAACACAAATAACCTATGATATATGACTTTCTACAATATTATTTTAAATGCATGTTAGGATTTTAGAAATCGTACTCAGAAACCATAGGCACTAATTGACGAGGATTTGTACTGCACAAAAGAGATGTACAATGCTGAGGACTGAGGAATGGAATGCTTCTTCCATCTCATCTCATGGAATTTATCATAGATTGGCATTTTTTCCTATCCGGTCTGAAAACCCAGGAGGACCAGGGGCTGTGGTCCAGGAGCTCATGGTGTCTTCCGCAACAAGTATATAAAGGTACGTTCAAGAACCTTCAAGAGACAACATAACACAGGTTGCCTAGATATAGCTGACTGCCCTTGGCCATTACTTCTAAAACAGGGCTATATTTGTATCTCATTTCTTCAATTTGCACACACTGAGCTCCCTCACTCATGGCATCAGATGCCCTGCTGGGCACCTGAGGTCCAGTCTTCTATGTGGGTAGCAATTTCCTTGCCTGGCTGATGCCTAATGCTGGAAGAGTAACTAAGCACACAAGAGATGAATTTAGAGTGTAAAACTGCTAAGAGAGAGGCATTCACATGCATACACAGATTTCAAAGTATTATGAATTTAAATTAAAACCAAAGTGTCCTGTCTCCTATGGGCAGAGCACCCACACCTGATTCTACACATGACCTCTTTGCCTTTGCTTCACTGAATTTCTGATGCGAATGGATATCACTAAGTTTGTGTATGCTGGTAGAAACAATCTTGCTGACAAAATAAGCACATAGTTGTATGAGCTCCCTTAATATTAACTTCTGCATAATGTTGTTTTATTTAACATTGCATTGTTGTTCAACAATACTGGTTCATATGTGAGAAAGCATCTCTCCATAAGGGAGAAAAGGAAAGAAGTACCAAATATGGAAAAGCAATTCTTTTTTTGTTGGTGTGGAATGTCCTTATGTATATGTGTTGCTTTTATTGGTTAATGAAAAAAGAAACTGCTTGGGCCTATGACAGGGCAGAACAGAGCCAGACCAGGGGTGAGGGGAACTAAACTGAATGGTGGGAGAAAGAAGGAAGAGTCAGGAGCTGCCAGAGGAGAAAGAGGCAACCTGCCAGTCAGAACCTTGCCAGTAGGCCACGAGCCTCATGCTAAAATATAAAATAATAAAAATGGGTTAATTTAAGAGATAAGGGTGAGCTAGAAATATGCATAAGCTAATAAGCCAATGTTGTAATTAATACAGTTTCTGTGTGATTATTTCAGTTCTGGGCAGTCAGGAACAAACAAGTGGTCTCCCTACAACATTTTGGTTTTTGTTTTTTCAAGAGATGGTTTCTCTGTGTAACCGGGCTGTCATGGAACTTGTTGTGTACACCAGACTGGTCTTGAACTCACAGAGATCTGCCTACCTCTGCCTCGCAATACTTGAATTATTTTAGAGAATAGTTTTTCACTCTTACTTTTAAGGTCTTCTGAGTATATCAGCTTTATAGTCCTTGCACAATGGGGAGCCCATAACAAGATAGTTATTTTTCAAATGAAAAACGTGAAGCAGTTCAAAGTGAGACATACATGCATCTTGCCCGTGGGTAGATTCTGCAAGCTCAGCCACACCACTCCATCTGCAGGGTAAGTTTTATCCATTCTGTGGGTTTTTCGACCATGGAAAATGTTTCAATGAGTGGTCTCAGAATATGGTATGTACTCAGAAGAATGAAAGAATGGCTAGAATACTAGCTTTCCCAATGACCCTGCTTCATCCTGGAACCCTGCCAATGCTTCCATGAAAAGCCAGGGCTAATGTGCCAGAAAGTGAGCTAATTGAAAGAGGAACTCACCACCTCAGGAGAGTTCCTGCTCAACCAGCACCCAGCTGATCTGGAAGATGACAGCCTACCCCATCTTCTTATCAGCAGAATAGCTCCCCAATGCAGACTCAAATTACAAGGGGCCAGATGGGAACCTACACTGAACTTTATTTTAGGTCATGAAATATCAGGCTAGTTTGTTGTTTGGCAAAGCAACCACCTCTCCCCTGTGCATAGGTTAGTCACTACTATATACCACGTGTCCCTGATTATTGGCCAGAAACTCTTATATAATCCTTTCTATTTCTTGTTCAATTTCTTGAAAATGGAGCCTCTATAAAGAGAGAGACTTCTGACAGTCTTATTTTATCCCTGTATTTGATCTCTTTGGTGTTCAATGATTTTTTGTAAGATCAACATAAGAATCTATTATATAAGCCATTCTAAAGTTAAACAAAATAATGTGAAAGAAAACCTCAATCCTTGACTGTGTAGCTGATGATTGGAACATATTTGTTTTTGTCTTTTTAACTTTATTACTGTCCTAATACATAAGCAATGTTATTACCATATACAAAAAGAAGAGAGAAACTTGGATACTTGTGAAAAATATTATCTACTAGATTAGCAAATGAATGCAGTGTTTTTAATAATAAACACCCTTTAACAAGCAAGGCTAAATTAATGTTGCTAATGAGCTTCTTGCATGGCTATTTATTAAATGATTTAAAAAAATAATGAGTTCAGATATTTTTCTATACTTGGCTTATTTAATCAAAACATATTTCATACCTTTACCAAAAAAAAATTCCTAAACTTTCTGGATTTCTGTTTTGTTTTCTGTCATTCACACAGAGGATTCTTGTAACCACTGTTGACTCAAAACGTGCTTTGATCTGTGTAAAATCATCTAAAGCTCTGGTCCAGCAGCCACATAGACTTCATCTTACGGTCAGATGCATGGTTAAGTCTTCTATGATTAATTGGTGTGTTACTGTTGTGAACAGCCTTCACAAACTAAAAAGTATTTGTTTTGTTTCTTTATAAAAGGACAAAGATGGGATGCATAGGCTGGATAGCAATTTTCTCCTCAAAACATATTTAATAATTGCTGGCAAAACTGTAACCAAAATATTATCTTCTGAATTACTTTCCAAAATTAATTTTGGACAGATTGTATTTACTTAACTTCTCATATATTATTTTATAGTTCAATAACAAATATCAGATGGATATTTCAAATGTTCAATCATGCATTTAATGATTTTTTAAAATTTTAAACATTTTGCTATTGGTGTGAATGGGTGGCAGTTAAATTCCAAATGAAATGCGGATTTATATTTTATTCTGAATTTTAATGTGTTTCTGTACATAAAATTCATGAGCCTAAGCAAAAATGTTGTATTTTTCTTTCTAAGCAATTAAATTCATTAGCATGTCTATGGTATGGTTATATTTTAGCTTCCTTAGACACATATATACTGGGTATGTGGCATTTGCTGTAATTTCAGGAGTCATTTAAAACTGGATGTCAATTAAACTTCTATGATCATCAGTCAGTATCTCAGGCTCAGCACACATACTTAAGGGAGACTAGTTTTTATTTATGTGAGTCCCTGTCTCTCTGCATCAGTTTTCTGGTTGCAAATGACCACACTGCCTCATGGTTAACCCTCAACATTACTATAAAAGTGAACGTGGTGTTTCACAAGTATATACAAGTAAGGTACTAGATATACCACTGGGGCAAAAGATAGGGCTGTGTGTGTGTGTGTGTGTGTGTGTGTGTGTGTGTGTGTGTGTGTGTGT
>LOJH01005831.1:19638-49478 GCA_001685095.1 Ellobius talpinus | reverse complement strand
CTCTGTGTGTGTGTGTGTGTGTGTGTGTGTGTGTGTGTGTGTGTGTGTATGTTCTGGAACCTTCTGAAACCTCACTTTGTCAATGAATGCTCTTTCAAGTACCTGTCACTAGGCATTATGGGCCAATATATTATATAGACAGAAAACTGTGTTATCGGGGACCTAATCAGAAAAGATCTCATTAGAGGTAAAATCTTATTCCTTCTCTTAAATAAAAGCTTCCAAGGAAAATGAGCTTCAGAAAAATGAAGAGAGGAGAAAAAGAAATAGAAGTAGAGATTAAGGGGATGATCCAATGATGTAAATTAAAATCCATATTGAAAGTTACTGAAATTGGCTAACATCTATTATTTATTGCTTGCCAGCCATTACTCTAATTGGTTGTGTTAGCACATGGCTGACCTGTACTGACTTTACCATGTGTGCTCACATCCTCACCGTAGCCTGTGGAGAAGATATGCCAGGTGTCACAAATCTCAAAGTGTTACCCTATCCTGAGGGTTTCAGGGATATCCAAAAATGATTGACATGCACTGCTCAACCAGGATGCAAACCCAGACCTTTTACAGCTGAAGCAGCTGTTTCCCCAGGCACTACGTTGTCTCTCCAAAGAGAAGCCTCTAACGTTTGTCTTTTCCTTACATGAATTTCTGGTCTTTCCTGCAATCCAGAGAAATGCTTTGACAGATTAAGGACTTAGAATATCAGCTGCTGGTCTTAATGGAGCAGGGTTGACTTTACTTACACTGGTTCACAGAACCTTTCTGTGGATTGAGGGGAAGGTAACTGCCTCCAATTTAAAGATAATGAAAAGCATCATAGTCGTAATACAGCGGAGAGGCCTTTGGAACTGTGCATATATATATGTGTGTGTGTATATATGTATGTGTATATATATACACGTATATACGTATATATGTATATATTTGATTTCTAGTTCTTCAAATTACTGTGTGAACATGAGTAGGAGAATTGTTAGACTTTCATGGGGTTCCATACTTCTTCTCAAGATGTGACTTGGTCTACAGAGACAACTTTGGGCAACTCCACCTTCTTGCTGGAGACTGGGCCTTCCATTTTTAAGAATCTGTCAATATAACCTGCTTGGGGAGAAGAGACGAAGTAGAGTTTGCCATTACATTAGGTTTCCTGCTCTTTTCTGTGTGCACATGTGCCATATTGCACTTTGAAAAATATTAAAAGGACTCAGTTTGAGAGATATCAGTTGCCAACCAGGAAAAGAATGAGACATAGATCAGCGAGATTAGGCAGGGGTGACGATAACGTAGGTTTATTTCTATTGATGGAAAATTTCACATGTCCTACCCAGGCACACTCGGTCCTACTGTTAAAGAAGGGATGGGTGAGGAGGAAAAGCATGAGTAGTGAAGAGTGACAGTGGCTGGAATGTGGGCGTCTGAATTCAAGATATTCTGTTAGGCAGAAAGGACTGTCGCAAAGCACACTTGCTGGCATCAGCCCCGCTCCACACTGTCAGTAAGTGGGGTCAGACCTCGGGAAGGCCAACCCTGAACTATGTAGGGGCTTTTTTCACTTTCAACAAAAACTTGTCTAAACAAATGTACACACAAACACGAAGAAGTTCACAAAGGTTCATGGAAAAAAATATAGAAAAGAGAAGTTTAAAAATTAAAAGAAATGTGATTGTGTTAAAGATAATAGAAAGATACAAAACCATTGGTTTTTGGTTGATCTATGGTGATTTATTTTTAACTTGTGTGTATTCTTTCTTAATAGACCACTGCCATTTATGTATTTATATGACCAAATTTGGGGTACTCCATGGTATGCAAATCAGTATGACCACTGGGCTAATGCCAACTCAAGTAATAAAAACACAACCTCTTCTGAAGGTCGTTTGTTCAACAAGAAGTCTGGCTTGTGGAAGCCAGTCCAAAACCTCCTAGAAAGATACCAGTGTGAATTCCTGAAACACTCTATTCTCCCACGTCTATAAGAAGCATATGGAAGAGCTTGTTTTGCATGGATTATAAAAGTGCCATTGTGTTGAATTTCATTTACCTCAACGGTTGATGTTCTGTTTTTAACCAGCTTTGAACATTGGATCTTGTGAACTGAGTTTGGATATTTTAGATTTGGTCTTGGGAGTTGAAGAAATTTTTTCTGAGGCACAAAGGAACTAGAGTAATAGAACCTCAAACTCCTACACAGTGATTCCAGCCTTAACTGTTTACTAAAAGTCTGTAATAGAAGGTGTGGGTATGGGAATTATAGACTCTTTGTGTTGGCTTGTTTTCTCATGAGTGAACTTTTTAGGATTTCCTGGTCCCTTGCTTATGACATTTGGTCTGAGAATTCGGAGAGTAAATCTAAGTAGCAGAATCATTGCATGTGGCTGGTGGGGTTCCCTATGCCTTTCTGAACATACACATGTCCCTAACTTCTGTTTTCCTGACCTACATGCTCTCTCTCACACAGAAGTCTCCTTAATCCAGTAACATTTTGCCACTTTTCTCCTTAACTGCGAGGCCCTCTCTTCTCAGTTGTACTGTTCTGATTTTTTTATGAGCAGGATACCTCTATTCATAGACTGATAATAGTTAATTCAACAATAAGACCGAGTGTTAAAATTTCATGCATTAAAATTGGGCCAAGCAATGGGTTGTGTGGGTAGAATAAGACACTGTTCTTCTTATACGTTATTGTTGGTGTGGTTCCTACCACATAAAAACCTCTGTGCTCTGTAAGGTTGGCCACTGACCTGCTGTATAGAATACTGAGCTAGGTTTTGCTCCTTTTTTATTGCATTTTTTGTTTGTTTGTTTGTTTTGCCTTATTTTTGAGACAGAGTTTCTCTGTGTAGCCCTGGGTTCCCTGGAACTCATCTGTGGATGAGGCTGGCCTCCAACTCTAAGATCCACTTGCCTCTGCCTCCTGAGTGCTGAGATTAAAGGCATCCATCACCATACCCCATTAGGTATTGGTCTTTTTTAAATTTGATTTTTTAAAAAAAATTTCATTTTACATTCCATCCACAGTTCTCCCCATCCCTCCTCCAGCCATGTCCCCAACCTCCCCTCCCCCCAGCCTATGCCCATTCTACACCACCCAACAGGTAAGGGCTCCCATGGGAAGTCAACAAAATCTGGCACATTAAGTTGGGGCAGGACCAAGCCCTTCTCCCCATCATAGGAATGGGCTCCAATAAGCTAGTTCATGCACTAGGGATACCTAGTCCTACTGCAAGGGGCCTCTCAGATAGACCAACCTTCACCACTGTCTCCCACATATGGAGGGCTTAGTTTGGTCCCGTGGAGGCTCCACAGCTGGTGTTGGTCTTAATGCTATCACTTTCTGTAGGTTTAAACATTATCAGGCCATTTTACGCAGTTTCTTAGCTTGCTGTATGCAGTGGGATTTGTAAGGTCTGTCCTTGTAACTCACAAGGCTTTAAGCATGGGGATGCAGGAACACATTTAAACTTCAAATTCCTGGGCCCAAAGAAACTGCTCTTACTGCCTTTACTCCTTGAAAATATAGCTGACCCTCAGATGCATCCCTTTTTGTGGTTTTTGAAGATTTTTGGGCTTATGGGGAGAAAGTCTTTTTGGAGATGGCCCCACCCATAGTCTCGCGAAGGCCTTGTGACCAGGATTGCAGTTACACCAAGGTGGGAATTTGACAAGGGATTAAAAAGTAAAATAATCACAGAGCCTGACCTCAAGTTATAATTTTCATTATTTCTCATTAAATAACTCATAAATATTTATAGCATAAAAAGTAATGGGAAAATAACAAATTTTGAAATAACAGCAAGGCAAACCTAATTCAAAATGAAAAGAGACATTAGCTTAGGGCAATTTCATAGGGTAGTTTTCTTATGTTTTACTAAAAAAACAAAAGAGTGTTAACTTCTGTATCATGGGGTGTAATAAATAAATGTCTCATTTTTAACATTGAATGAGGGTCTACTTGTCAAGTAGTTTATCTTTATAAACTTTCAGTTGGATAATATAACATGCACATTTAACATGTTTAAATTTCAGTACTAAATGCCCTATGTTTTCTGCATGTGTAGCCTCACATTCTTATATCAAGTTTATATGAATTTATTTTGACCTAGGTCAAATAGCTGACAGCAAGGGACTGTACTACAAAATAGGCTTGGAGCTTTCCTACTTTCGTTGCTATTTTGTGAAAGTTCCCTACACTTATAAATATTTACTTAAAGAAAAACTAGAATTGCTTAAAGGGAGAGTGGCTTATATATTGATTCGCCTTCATTTTTATACAAATTTCTTGCTGTGGGTAGTGTTTCATACGGTCAATTTTAAGTATCAACTTAGATGAAAAGTTAGATTATCATTTCCTCTTTATAGATTTTTTTCTGTACCAAATTATTTGTATCAAACCACCGAAAAGCAAGCAATTAAAAGTCTTAAAATTTATCAGAGCACTACACAATGCCAACAAGGAGTATAGAATTTTAAAAATCATTGTTTGACTAACAGTAATGATTTCCTGAAAATGAGAAGCTGCATTTCACAGAACTTCAGTGGATACCTCTTTTATGGCAAGGCTGAATGCGAATCATTTTTCAAATAATAGTCATCAGTTACAACTGCATGCAGGACTGTCTATGAAAGTTCTCCGTTGAGCCAAGCAGAAGTACAGCCTTCAGTTTAGAGACCATATCCCTGGAGTGGGAATTCATTTAAATAGATTTTAGAATGTAAAGTTTTGACAATCGCTTTGAAGTATAAGTAGTAAGATAATGTAATATTATTGAAAAGAATCTTATGTAATTTGTAAGTTGTTAAGGCATTTAATTAGAATATTAGCTGTTTTAAAGAAGCATGATGAATGAGAATGAGATAATATAGGTAATAATACCCAGTTTAGGATTTATAGATTGTTTAGTACTTTTTTATCGCTCATCCTTAGGTTACATGTCTGGAAGATATTATTATGTTTATATAGAGAAGGCATGCAAATTGAAAACCAATTAAAGTGTCTATACTGCCTTGTAAATCTTATGCTATTTAGAGTCTTTTAATGGGCTGTCATATTTAATATGGATACATATTCACAAGTGAAACAGTATAGTGGCCTTTACTGAGGAAGGATCCCTGCTTTACCATTGCTCTCACATTGTTTATTTTATTACTTCTGAACTCATATTTCTGTACTTGAAGTATTGTTCATCGATCTTTGAAGAATTCTCTTAATTTCAAGAAACCAAATGGTCAATCTAGGTTTTGGTCAACTTTACACAATATAGGGCCATCTGGGAAGAAGGAACCTCAACTAAGAAAATGCTTCCATCAGATTTGCCTCTGGGAAGCTCTGCTTTGGGCAATTTCTTGATTCATGAATGATTGGAAGGGACTGGCTCATCATGTGTGGTGCTGCCCCTGCACAGGTGGTGCAGGGTTGTATGAGAAAGTGGGGAGAATAAGCCATGAGAAGCAAGTCTGTAAATAGTGTTCCTCTATGACCTCTACTTATTTTTTGCCTCCAGAGTTCCTACCTTGAATTCCCTTCTTCCTTCTTATATGAACTGTAACCTGAAAGGCTAAATAAACATTTACCTCCCCAAGTTGCTTTTGGTCATGGTGTTTATCCCAGCAATAGAAATGTAACCAAGATACCAAGTTATTTTAAAGTTGTTGGTTATTGGTGCATAATCATTCTGGGTCTCGTGACTGTTCTTGTCATTTATACTTATTTTAAGATTTATTTGCTTTTTACTTTTATGAGTAAGTGCGTATGATACCTGAATGAACATGTGTGTACTGTGTGTGGGTAGGTGACTACAGCAACCAGAAGAGGAAGTTGGATTCTCTGGAACTGGGGTTTTATGTAGTTGTGAGTTCTGGCAACTGGACCTGGGTCCTGTGTAAGACCAGGGTCTTAGTTATGGTTTCCATTGCTGTGAAGAGACATCATGACCATGGCAACACTGACAAAGGATGACATTTTTTGGTGGCTTGCTTACATTTCAGAGGTTCAGTCCATTTTCCTCATGGCAGGGAGCATGGCAGCATGCACACTGACATGGTGTTGGCTACACCTTCATCAGAATGCAGCAGGAAGTGGCCTGAGACGCTGAGTGGTATCCTGAACACAGAAAACTTCAAAGTCAGCCCCCACAGTGACACACTTCCTTCAACAAGGCCATACCCATTCCAACAAAGCCACACCTACCTATGGGATTATGGAGGCCAGTTATACTCAAACTACTACAAACAGCAAATGTTCTTCACTGCTGAGCCATATCTCTAGCCCCTGCTTCTTGTCATTTGAAGAAAGGAAATGAGAAACTTTTTAAAATGTTAATTTTGTTTTCATTTTTCTTTTGCAGGTTTTATTTTTGAAAAAATGGGCCATTTTTTTAGTATCAATGGTCCGTATAAGTCAAATATCACTTCTTTTCAAAAATATAAGGTAGTATATGTAGTAATATATATGGACTGTTTTTTCTAAATATGAGGTAGTTTATGTAGACATTTAGAGGTATGCTAAGGTCAGAAAAATTACTTAGTGTCTGCATAGAAATAGATGAGAAGAACAGTAAGGTATTGCAGTGGCTTTCCCTTTTTATATGTCACACAGCTTAGCAGATTTATCTTTCTTGGTTGTCTCTGTATTGTAATATAGTGGAGCTTAAGTATTCTTTACTAATCTCTTCTTTCTGAAAAAAAGGATAGATCTTACATCTGGGTATTTGAAACGGAAGTATATTGAAATAAGCTATCTCTTTTATATTGGTTATTAAAACTTGGTCAAAGCAAAAGTTATAAATAGCTTCTACTCTGGTGTTATATCTGAACATCATCACTGTTTTTCATGAAAGCATAATTTAAAAGGTAAAATTTTATACTGGTAATATGAATTGATAGATGGTTTTTGTATCCTAGGCCAAATATTGCCATTTAATTCCAGATAAAAACTTGATGCCAGTGTGGAAAGATCTGAGATCTGTTTAGACACAGGCATGAGGAAAGACGTTCCATGGAGTTTGGCTATCCAGCATTTTCAGCTAGTCCGCACAGAATGCAGTTATCATTGATAATGAGTACAGTGGCTAGTTTCTGCATTGTATAAAGGCAGCGTAGTAAACACCTCTGGGCCCTGCACACAGAAAACCAAAGCCAGTAAACGCCTCCACTTCTAGACCGCAAGACACAGATACTGTATAGTTGGTAAAACTTAAAAAAATAATAAGAATAAGGTGAGTGGTAATTATAAAGTAAAAGCTGAAGGTCATTTTGAAGCACCCTCTTCTCCGCTGTCTGCATTTTCATTTCCTTCTAATTTGCCTTCAATTTTTCTAAATGTCTCTACTCTGCCCCGTCCTGAATCTTAAATATCAGCCTTCTTAAAAGTTCTACTATAGCCTATTATCCCTTTCTTTCAGCTCCTGTTAAGTCTCACATGGTGGGTTCAATTGCAAGGACATGCCAAAGATCGACATATCTAGGGCCATACGCTCTGAATTCTCTGGTTAATTCTGAATTCTCATTGCAACATCTTTTTGATACCTCCTTAACTGGATGCCTTGTGAGCACTTCGAATTTATGGGCACCTAGCATAAAGTTCTTAGCGTTTTGCCTACATGTGATGCTTTGAACTTCACAGGTAGTGTAGCATGTCTTCCATACTCCAGAACAAGGCTGGGACTTGAAGGTCTACATCCGGCTCATGCTGTCTTTTGTTTGGTCTACGCAGATCGTCTTAGTTGATTTTCATCGCTCCTTCACTACTTGACGACTCCACTCATACTTTACTCTTGATCAGACATTTTCCTTTGAATCTAAGTTTATCTTGGCCTTTAAAATGATCTTAAATGGCACCTCATCTGCTGCGTCGTCCCAAACTTCCCAGGCTGGTTGCAGTGCTTGCCTTCTGTGCATACATTTTCCTAGCATTTCCACTCAACATTCTCGTCTCAGTACGGAATACGCTGCCGAGGGTGGCATCAATTTTTGTTGTATTCATCATAAACGCATGTAGCAGGTGCCCAGTTATTTGAAATGGTGCATATGAATGAATGCGTAGATTCAGAAGGCATGGACAAGAGTCACCTAAGGCTGCTAATGAGATGCGTGGGAGGAGACAGAGGGATGGTTATTCTAACCGTGGAAATTCAGTCAGCAAATTCTGAAAGCAAAGCTGCTTCCTTTTGACTATAGAGAGAAACAGGTTGACCAGAGTGTATGAGGAAAGAAATGTTTGGCAGTGAACTTTACAAGATAAAATTAAGATATATTTTTTTGGATGGCCTGTTGTGTTCTTGATTTATCATTCATGGCTTTCTGAAAGACAGGATTCTGAAGACATTTGACTGTCAGTGTGGGTGGACATAAATAATAGATTTTTTAAAGGTAACCCTCTAGAAAGGCACACTTAATTAGGAGTGTTTTAAGGAAAGCATGACTAACTTCAGTCAGAGTCTAAAGCATAACACATGTTCTGATTTGATATTTACAGTTAGACCAGATGATCACAGTGTACTTATATTGATTTTATTTTTAATTAAAAATGCTCCTCAGTGAAGCCATCTTCTGTTCATCAAAGCTCCTTGAAGGTGGTTGTCTTTGGATTTGCATTACCTGCCCTGTGACCAACACATTATAAGATCTCAACTTGTGTTTGTTGAATTATGTGCCACAGTTGACATCCCAGACACAAAAACATGTATCTTCATACTTTGAAGACTTGACACCGTTGTTTACAAGTGAGTGGGAAGTTAGCAACTGTCCAGGCCTAGACTTGCAAATACTTGGTTCAGTGTGGCAAAGTTCAGCACAGAACAACATCGGTGATGAATGCCAATATTCTTCAGAACCTTTATGAACATAGTGCTTTAAGGAAGGTGTCAACCCAAGGATTGGCAATCAAGACAGCAATTGACACATTAGTCACTGAAGATCATTCCAGCTCTCTCTGGCTTTCACTGCTAATTAGTGTAAGACCTATGCATGACACATCCGCTAACTTGTCCTTGGCCTTACACAGTGCTTCCTTTTGTTTGCTTATTTTTACCTTCTTTTCTGGCATTACATTATTATGTGGCATCACACTACATAGTTTCAGCAAATTTAAACGAAAGCTTTTAAAGCCGATTTGATTTGCTTTCTCTCCAGGGTTATATTTGCTATAGCAAACCCCAAGGGAATTCTATCAATTTTGCGTGTTTTGAATATCAGTGTATGGAGGGTTATTTAAAGAAGTAGATCGTGAACAGAGATTATGAAATAGGAAATGATTTCCTTTGCAGTGATACTTATCATGTTTATAGTCTATCAATATTTCGTAATTGTGAGAATTTTATTTACAAATTTTAATTCTTCTCTGAGATACGTATTTTCAGTTTAGAGTAACTTATGATTTCAAATAGCGTTTCCTATTACACTTTTGAGTTATAAATGCCTTCACATAAGGTTTTTGAGACAGGGTCTCACTACGTACCAGCTGGTCCAGGAGGCTGTGAGCCCTGTTTCCTCAGCGTCCTAGTGCTGGGGTTAGAGACTCACATTGCTATAGCTGACTGTGGTTTATTATTTATGTTATTTGTTTTAATTTAAAATTGAAATCCCTTTAGGAGAGGTTTGGTAGGACTCCATTAGTATTTTCAAAACATTACTCTGGATGCAGTATCATGAGCAGGTTGAGTGAAAGCCCGGGACACACTTGTGTAAAGATTAGCTATTTTTCAGAATGAGCAGACTTCCAGACAAAAAGGAACTGAAGCGAGGGCTTGGTGGTGGTGGGGAAATGCTAGGATTTGAGAGACGTTTCTGAGGCTGAAGGTGCAGCTCTTCTTCCTGATGGGTTGAGCTTTAGTTGACTTCTGATTGGTACCACCAGTTTTTGCAATGCTCCGAGGGTTAGGTGGGAGACTCTATGATTCTACTCAGTCGTTTGGCTTTGTGATAACTTTAAAAGCCCCCGAGGAGGAATTAAGTAGGTTTTGTGTCAGGAAATTGGACGAGATTAGTTTGCAATGTAAATGTGAGTCTGGTGCCTTATGGGTGGTCATTGAGTTGTAAAGTTCAGAGGAGGAAAGGTAAAGAAATAAGACTTAAGGAAAGTTCATTTATGAGAGTTGAAAGAGGACAATATATCTGTAGTGATGGGAGAGGGGAAATGAAAACCAAGAGAATTATTAATACTTACATGCATATACTTAGAAATTTTTGCAATATACATACATTCTCTGTGCGTCATATTTTTGAGTAGCTTAAAACCTGTGGATCTCTATAAAGTTCTTCATTCATATGTAGTTTTGAGTTACTCCCTTACCCCAATCCCCATCCCCCACTTTTAACCCTGAGTATTTTCCCTTTCATGTGTCCTGTCAACTATTTTCTACTTTCTCTTCTAATTTAATTTTTCTTGGGGTGGGTGCTTATATGTTTCCATATAGGGTTTACATGCACACTTCATTTTGGTAAACACCTTTCATCAATATCTTGTTCCCTCAGCTCCTGTCCATTGTCTCTGTTTGTACTTTTCTGCCCCCAGTATTTCCCTCTCTGCTTTGCTTTTGCCTGGTGAATTCACTCAGTATAATTTTTTTCAGTTTCATTCATTTACCTGCGAATGTCATTATTTCATTTTTCTCTGTAGCTGAGTGATATCCTGTTGTGTATATGTACGTATGTATGTGTACAGAATTTTATGTATTAGTTGATAGATATCTTGGCTGATTACATTTTCTAGCTGGTGTAGACAGAGCAGCAGTGCATAGGTTGTGCAGGTGTCTGTGATGTCCTTTGGGTATGTGCCCGGGAGTGATGTAGATGAGCCATATTATAGTTCTGTTTCTAGGTTTTTGAGAAGCCCCAGACTGATTTCCACAATGGTTGCACTGGTTCATGCTCTCTCCAGCAGAGCGTAAGCATTTCCCTTGCCCCACATCTATGTCAGCATTTGTTGTCATTTGTCTTCCTGATGTTGACCGTTTTCACTGGAGTGAGGTAAAATCTTAAAGGAGTTAAATCTGCCTTTTCCTGATAACTGAGGACACTGTGCAGTTTAATAAGAACTTACTGCTTATTTATATTTCTTGTTTGAGAACAGTTTGCTTAGCTGTATTGTTCACTTTCTATGTTTATTGAAAATATCTTGAAATTAAATATAATTACACCACTTCTTTTCCCTCTCTTCTCTCAAAACCTTCCAATGGTTCCATATTCCCTCTCAAATTAATGGCCTCTTTATCTTTTATTTCTAATTAATATACACATCACACATACTATACACAAACACACACAGAAATACAACATGAGTCCATTAGTGTTGCTTATGTGTGTATATGATTTTGGACCTGACCATGTGGTATTAGATAACCAATTATAAGGCTCATCCTTGGGGAAAACTAGTTTCCATTCTCTCAGCAGTCATTAATCATCTGTAGCTCCATAGCTCATGTTTTCAGTTGGGTCAGAGAAACTTAAATTCTTATTCAATATAATGCTATAATATGGTATAACCACTTTATAAAACTGTCTGTTATTGCTATCACCCTACTTCATAGGAAAGAAAATAGAGAAATAATTTAGAACAGGGTGACACAGCAGAGTAGCCAGTGTTCCATGGAATTGACAAATAAACTTGACTGTCATAAAATAATAGCATCATGAAGATAATAAAAAGAATATTCTTAATGTAAACTGTTTGCTACTACTAGTGATTATTATGAGGTACATGGTGAAGTGTGAATTTCAGAATTAAAGGGGCCTAGATTTTAATCAAGGGTTCTACCATATACTATGTAATGCTTAGTGGAGTAATCTAGGCCTCTGTTACCACCACTTTCTTACCTGTGGAATAAAGATAAGAAATAAGAATAAATAATAAGGAGATGGTCAGTGAGGTAGCGATATTTATGCAATGCACTTGGCACAGCTTTTAATTCCTAGGCAGCCATTTTCGACTGCAATGCTATTTTATTATGGTTTGGCTTTAGATTGTACTGTGCACCCAGTATTCACATTCCTTCAAGTATAAAGTAGGTACATCTACTCTTCAGGACCATGGTCTAACTTACAAGTCCAGGACTTGCTGTGTTGATTCTATATGAAGGAATTTGGTTCACAGTTAGATCTGTGTTTCATTGTGCTATGTAAGAATATTCTTACTCATTGCTGTGACTTTAACACAATGTGGAAAAATGTAGAGGAAGCTGGGAGCTTTCTTTCAAGATAAGGCAATAAGCCTTATTTTAGCAGAATGTCAAAATAAGCTTGCCCTGTATTGTGTTTATAGATGTAATTCTTCGTGTTTGTTATTTTGGCAAGGAAACATTGTTTATCATCATAGATGAATGCATGGGAATTTACATACTTCACATGGCCTGTGTGCATTGGAGAAAATATACCATCTTCCGTTTGTAGCATGAACAATACCTCCAACTGAGAATACTCAAATTCTTTTCTCAGGGATTCATTATTAAGATTTTTCTAATCCACAGTAAATTAAATTCCTAAGTACATAATCATAGTATTTTCTGAATGAAATATTAAATATAAATATTAAAATGAATTTTATGGGCTAAGTTTTCTGTGTGAGCGTGATGGCTTTATTTGACATCAGATATCTGTGTTTCATTGATTCTCTGGTTAGATGGCAGGCAGAGACAGGAGAATTCCCAGCTATCTTGCTATTTGTGGCAGCAAACCAGAAACCCTTTTTCAGTTAAGGTGGAAGGCAGACTAACACTTGAAGTTGCCTTTTCACCTTTACATGTACACCCATATTAGTACACACACACAAACACACACACACTACACACATATACACAAAGATGTATTAAAATGCTGTTGTTTAAAGTTATTCAGAGTAGCTAATGCCTTGTCTTCATTAGGGTTTCTATTGCTGTGAAAAGACACCATGACCATGGCAACTTTTACAAAGAGAACATTTAATTGAGATGGTGGCTTACAGATTCAGAGATTCAGTACATCATCATCATGATTCAAGCAGTGGTGCTGGAGCTGAGAGCACTACATCTTGCAGGTGACAGGAATAGACTGAGTGTCACACTGAGAGAAACTTGAGCGAAAGAGACCTCAAAGCCCGCCCCCACAGAGGCACATTTCCTCTGACAGGGCCACATCTACTAATAGTGCTACTGCCTTTGGGGACCATTTCCTTTCAAACCACCACACGTTTATAATTTTAGCCCTTTGGTAGGCTGAGGCAAAGGAATTGCTGTAAAATTGAGGTTACCCTGGGCTACAGAGTGAAACTCCATGTCAAATAAATAAATAAATAAATAAATAAATAAATAAATAAATAAAAACATTTAAAAATATGTTCCTTTTACATACTTTTAAAAATAAGTATATATCTACTGTGGATTTAGACCAAAGAAGTATTGATATATGTTTGTTGATATTTTCATGCAAAATTAGGAAAGATACGGATATGTTTTAAATATTTTAAGGAAATATTCATTATAGTTCTGCATTTGCTGAAATCAAAGATATAATGAAATAATAAAAAATCAAAGGATACATCAAAAACATTCAACATTACTACCCTGTTCTAGCTCAACATATATCCACCCAGTTTTAGCTAGCTTAGTGTGTATGTGTGTATGTACATGTACATATATATGTGTCAAACTACTTCTAACTCAAGAAGACTGAATGTCTGTAATAGAAGTCTGTTTTTCTGATGAAATCATGGTAGAATATTTTTTTCTTTTTTTTTTGTTTTTTCCAGACGTAGTTTCTCTTGTAGCCTCAGCTGTCCTGGAACTCACTGGGTAGACTAGGTTGGCTTCAAACTCAGAGATTTGCCTGCCTCTGCCTCCTGAGTGTCGGGATTAAAGAGAATATATTTCTTATGCCAGTGGTCTTAAATTTTCTGAAAGAGAAGGTGGTTTCTTTATCCTTGGGATGGAAATGACAGAAGACTCTTAATAACTTTAGAAACCCATCCTTACTTTTGTCCTCAGCAATGAGATAAAAAGACTGGCATTTGCCCTTATCACACCAGATGCAGCTACATCTCCCCACAGGATCCATAAGAAGATTTTGGAGATATGAAAGATGGAGATGTTCCTTTTACCTTTTTGGACTCTAGGTTCAAGTGAGACTGGTGCCACTCCATCCCTGCCCCAGTTAAAAAGTGCACTCTTTGATTTACAGTTTCTGATTTTATGTTATTTTTTTCAGGAAGAATTATTTGCTAATTTGGGGAGCTTTGGGCATTTTAACTTCTTTCAACCCTTCTTTGCTTTGTATCCCTTCACATTTCAGGAGACAAAAATATGAGAGTCTGGTGAATTTTCCCAGAAGAGAGAAACATCCATGCTATAATGCCAGTCATTTCCAGAGAGGAGTGATTTTTCTCTCCTTTGGCCCTTGGGCTCTCTCGCTCCTGCTGGGCACATCCAACTTTTCGCATCATCCCCATCAGGGCTGCTGCAGAGGGAGAGGTGCTGCGCAGATGTGGGTAGACAATACTTGGCATGAACGTTCCTTCTAAAAGAGCTGGCCTCTCAGGGCGCAATCAGCCCTTCTCATTTTGTGTGAGTGGCTGCATATAGGTTATTTAATTTACGTGTAGGCTCTGAGGAGTTACAGACCAAACAGAAACTGTGGATGAGGCAGAAGAGCATATTTAGAAAGGCAGAGGATGCTGCGTTGGCTGCGCAGTAATTGGTAAAGTTTGAGCACCCCCTATTATTTTCCCTTCAGTACGATGTTACAATATGCTTTGTTCAAGCCTAAATGAACCTTTTCATCTGGTAATTAACATTTTTACAGTGTCTCTCTTCCACCATATATTTTTGTTTAGAAAATTAAGACCCAGAGCCAAAGTTAATGAGTAAAATGTTTGTTTCGTAAAGACTGTGTTTAAACCCACAAGAAATGATTAAAGGGTAAACAAGAAAGTTAGAAATTGTTTAATTTCAACTTCCTTGATTTCTACCATCAATATTTTGATCCTTTTCTTGTATTTTATTTTACATTTGATATTTATTTTAAAAATGCTTCTGAACTGTCTTTAATTGACATTAAGTGATAGAGCCATTGAGTGTTTTGTGGCTCCTGCTGTTACATGGATATTACCTGAGAGTTTGTAAGGTCTGAGACCAGCTGACATTCCTATCACAAGCTAGTTGAGGAATTTCTGGATTCTCGTTGTAGATTCCATTTTCTCTAATCCAACCCTCTAGGGTCTCTGAGTTTTTAAGAATGTTTCATTCATTGTAATTAATCAGTTGCTTAATTAAGATAGTGTTTTTGCTCTGGCTTGCACCAGGAAATTCAGAGGTGCAGTAAAATTAACTACAATTATATGATTCTGTAAGTTATTGCCAAGTTTATTAAACTCTCAGGAAGCTCCATTTTTAATGTACATGTCATAGTAGTTTTTAATTTATCTGAAGTGGGTTTTAATTATTGGTAATGCTGATAATAAAATTTATATTGTTTGGATCAGATAAAAAATCAGTATGGGCTCAATCTTTGATTAAAAGCAATTTGGACTCACAAATGTTCTTCCTGGCACTCCCTGTATTGTTGATGCTATCCTCATGTCCCAGAACACAAAAGCAGCCTGGATGAGGAGCCAGTCCACCTCTTTCTAATACCAGATGAAGTACTATGAGGGGAATGGACGGCAGACAGTGTCAGCATGGTTTTTCAGATATGTCTTTAGACATCTAAAGGCAGCAGGGGAGAGTTAATTTAGGCACAGTGAAGAACTTTTAAGTAAGAAGGTTATCTGGAAGGCTGTAAGAATCGGAGAAAGACACTTCTGTGCACACACTCTTACTCCAGGCAAGAGAAAATTAAAAATAACTGTTCACATGACTGAATGCCCATTAGCTAAGCTGGTAGCTCACTGTTTAAGTGAAAATACAGATTTTATTTTAAAGTTCACTATTTTAGGAGAAGGTGAAGAAAGGAAGAATTATAGGTTTCATTTACTGACTCTGGAAGCATGGAACATACTGAAATACAGTTTCTTCTTGGATTGGACATATTTCTGTCAATATGCTGACTGTGGGATCCTTGACTGACTACTGGGTCTGGCATTGTTAGTGGTGTCCAGTTGGTCCACAGCGTTTACCTCGTGGATACATACTGGGACACATTATGCTTACCACTGTCATGGAATATAAAGGTTTTATAATTGCCCTATGAAGCTTTATGTTAGTATTGATAACATAATGATCAATACTGTTTATTTTTCTATGATTTAAGTGGTATTTGAAGGTTACAAAATGACCAATATATTTATTAGGGCCTGGTTGGCGAAATTCATCTGAATACTTGCTACTAATACTTCAAACTATTGTCCAAATTTTATGATTGGAATTATTCCTTACTGTTCATGTCACTGACATGATAAGTACCTACCCCCTGCATTGTGTTTCATCCTTTTGTAATCCAGGATGGGTTTTGGAGATACTATGCTGTGATATGGCCTCAAAACTTGGTGACGTGAGTTCAGAAGAGAACTAACTCTCATCCATTGTATTCTGAAGCTCACATATGTTGCCATGGCATATAGGCTCCCACTGACTGCCCCAAATAAAAAATGAAATAAATGCAATCAAAATTAAAAAGTATTTAGAGATACTACACATTTGCTTTTGGTATATGTGGCAGAAGGAGTAATGGTTTGGGGTGCATGCATGCTCCGAGCCTGTAGTACAATGCAAATGCAGAGGTGCCAGGTGATACATGATTCTGTGTGAAATCGAGTATTCCTGGAATGCTGTGCAAAGGATGTCCCCCATAGTTTGAGACTTTACCCTCATCCATAGGTTAGTCGTTTACTGTCCTCTGGTTGAATAAACAACAACAGCAAAAGGAGAACCCGGGGAAGGTTCACAGCTCCCGATAGCAGGACAAGATCCCTCAGTCTCGCTCTAGGAGGAAAATTAGATTTGAGAGAGAGGTGGTCAACTCAACATGGGAATTTTCTGAAGTTCTGCCAGGGTCGAAGGAGTCAAATCTCATTTAGTTATAAGGTTTTAAAGGAAAAAGGATATACAGTGAGATTTGAATACGGTTGAATTTACCTTTGAAAGTCCCTTCGGAAAGAATCATTGAAGTTTCGCACAGGAAGTTGATTCTTCAGCACTGAACTGAATACAAAGTAATCTTTGTGAGACTGGATTGATGGGATACTGTGAAGTCTTCTGGGGATAAAAGGAACACAAGCACTACTTGAGGTGTAAGAGGCTCATGTATAGTGAGAGCATTGGTGTTGAGTGGCCCCATGCTCACCCACACCGTTTAGATGACTATCTGCCACATGACCAGAAGTGAATTACTCTAAATAGAACCTCCCCTAGTCCCTTACACACGGAGGTGCTGGTGGGTTTTACACTGAATATTACACTCAAGATGAAAAGTTTCTCCTTGTGGCCAGAGAGATGTCTTAGTGGTTCAGAGAGCTTGATGCTCTTCCAGATCTACAGTTTACAGTACCCACATCACGCAACTCCAATTGTCTAGAACTTGAGTTCTGCAGGATCTGAAGCTCAGTGCCAACCTCTGTGGCAATTGACATGCTTGTGGTGAATTTACATATGATTGGGTACACATCTATACACATAAAATTAAAAACAATAAACCAGAAACAATCGAACTTTTAAAATTTTAATATTCCACCTTCTTTAATATATGTCAGTCAAAGGTATATGTCATTAAATGACACTTATTTACACAAGTCCTCAATACTACACAAAGAGCTACAGGCAACTGTGGAATGCTGAGAGTGAGAGAAACATTCATCCGCGGGGAAGAGCATACCAGTTGGTTATTCAGCACCAAATGGTCAGCCCCCCAAACATACACATACAAGTTGCATTATACATACTGAGCAGGATTTATTTGTCTATTTTGGAATATTCATGTATATATGCATGTTCATATACATATACAGTGAAAATTGACTTTTAAAAAGGCCATGAATTTGAAAGAGAGCAAAGAGGACTACATAAAAGTGTTTTGCACGAGGAAGGGGAAGGGTGAAATGATGTAATTATATTATATAATTATATTATATATTATTTATTTTATATATAATATCAGAAATAAAAAACAATCACTGGGTCTGCAAAGTAAAAGACATCTCTGCAGCGAGGCAGAGTTTATCAAGGGACACTTGTTTCAGGCTTTTGTGAACTTTCCATTTGAATTTGCTTTTGTTCTGATGTAGCTATGTGCCTAGAAGTTCAATGGGCTCATCAGATCTGTGTGCTAATATAAAGTTGGAAGCCCCCACTTTCAATTCTTCCCGTCTATGTAAGCATACAATAGTCCATTAAAATCTTATGTTTATGTTCAGAAAGAAGTCTGTTGAATCAAGAACAAATTCTGGAGTTTCATCTCATTGGAAAGATGCTTGCCTAGTGAGTGTGAGTCCTGAGGTTCAGTCTTTGGTACTGAAGTGTGGGTGGGGGAGAGGGAAGAAGGGGAAAGAATTTGGATTAGGTATAGAATGACTTCACAGAAGCAAGCTGAAAACTAGATCCCTGTTGCCTGTTCTATAACCATTGAGTTATATTAAAATGGAGTGCAGAGATGGACTTTAAAGCCAGGGAAGCTCGATGCTTCTTCCTTCACAGGACATGTGTGTGTCGTTGTCATTGCAATCAGACCACATGTGTGATTCATTTCAAGAGTCTACTTCTTGCTATGCTGTCTCCAAATGACCACACACACTGAGATGTGAAGTATTAAACTCTAAATGTTCTACTTTTATTGCTCTTTACCTCTTACATTTCTTCTTGCTATAGTAATGACTTTATCCGCAAAGTACATATGCCTTCGGTGACTGACTTTGTACATTAGCCTATTTGTTAAGCATGACACAGGGTTCCTGAGGGTGATTCCCTCATAGCAGTGACTTGCCCCAATGAGACTAGTGCCTCTTCCATGGTAAAGAATATGTTCAAGGAGCCCTTATGAGACACTGGCCAAATATTGGGCTTTAGTAAAGAACACAGGCTTAAAAATTCAATTTAATTGAATAAATATTTACTGAGCAGGTGTTATGTATTAGATACTGAATTATATTACCCAACATAAAATTTATCAACAGAATAAATAGTTTTTTAAAAAAATATTTTCAGTCTAAGTTCAGTGGCATCAAAAAGAAGTTGCTGTTTTGGCTTTATGTTTCACACCAAAATCCTTTATTACAAGAATGGGCTTCATGAAAGCTTGTGATAATTTACATATTCTTCTTTGTTCTCAAAACAGTTGACTGCAAGTGGTACAGATTAAAGTTTTTAACAGAAACACCGCAGACTCACTCTTTCCTTATTTGACCGAATATTTCTTTGATCTGCTTACTAAATCTACTGTGTGCTGGTGTCTAAACATTGATCCAATATTTTATATTCTGTTGTGTCTTTTTAAAATATTTTTTATTTGAGCTGTGTGAAATAGTTGTTAGAGATTGGTAGTTTATGTTACAAAATATTTTAAATGAAGTTTGTATTCAAATGTTCCTTGTATGTGTCATTGGCTTATCAACTTATAGACAAGCAGACATAGATACTGAGACCTGAATGTATAGTTAGTTGGTGAACCAGTGAGTGTGTTTTGAAAAACACTAAACAAGTTTTGGAGATCATATGTTATTACGGGAGATCATTCTATCTTTTTATGTTTTGTAAGATTAACTCTGCTTGTATAATAGATTTTCTATCTCCCATCCCTGATCTCTTATTTTCATAATGTAATGTCTTGATAAAATTGCACATAATCCTATTTCTAAGGAAACTTAGCAGTTTTGACTCAGGAGCTCCCTTGAAAGGGCAAATAAGAAAAAGGTTTTAAAAACTCCATTGAGGATGTTGACACGTAGACTTCTGTCAAGTGGGTTTCTGGCATCCAGGAGTGTAGGACCTTTTCACAATCTGTGGAGACCCTACATTCTATGGAACACTGTGTACAATCTCCCAATCTCCCAAAGACTAACGTGGGAAACAGGTTTACAGAGCAGAATTAGAGCCCTGTTTCCTTCTTTTGCAACTTGGGTGTGGTTGAAAAATAACCATAGGAGTCAATCTGAAACTGTACTGACTAGTCCTTAAGAAGAGCAGTTATGCTATTGGGTAGGGATAAAACCACCAAAAAAATGCACTCAGTTCTTTAGTTCCCATTTTAGGAGACACACTAGGCTTTCCACATTGCCCTGGATGTCAGGTTTCACCTTTTCATTTCTGGAGGAATGCGTGGTATGTATTTTTCCATTCATCTGCGAGAGTGACTTGTATATTACTTTTTTAACAAGAAACATATTATTCCAGGTTGATTATGTACAGTAAACAGTGCTTTTCATTCTTTTACTCTTTGCAAACCTTCCAACAGTTATTTGATGACGCTTTGAATACTACGCCAGGTATTTCTTCTCACAACCAGGAATCCACTTGCAGCGTGCAGAATGCACAGAAGTGCTGCTCCACATCAAAACAGGACCATTGCACAGAGGAATTGTACTTGGAAGTTTTTAAAAAGAGGCAAATTGGCTCTCAGAACTATAGATGGAACTAACAGGAAATTAAATAGCAATGCTAGTAATAAAGATGACAAATTATTCTTGAATACTCTTGAATACTTCTTTAAAGAGGAATTTGTGCATTTTGTAATTTGTTTCTAGAATAATTTAGATGTGCATAGACCAATGGGAATGAATGTTTGTGGATTGTAAGATGCGGATTAATTTCTATAAAATTGTCTAAATCAAGTTGTAAATTGTTAGTCTCCATTGCAATTAGTTAAATAATCTTGTGCTTTCTCCAAGACACTATGGTTTATTATTTACTCTTTGAGGAGTAACTTAAACTCTTTAGGGTGAAATGACCGCCGATGGCAGCCTCTCAAATCCGAAAACAGAAAACCCATACTATGAAATGGCCATCATGCTATAAATTCTCAATGATTTTTGATAGTCTGGTTGCACAAGAGTTGTTTTAGATTGATGGTCATTGTGTTTACTACATAATTCTTGGAGTTAATTAACATAGTAGAAGCTCAGCAAATATTAGTTGTCTGGGTAGGTTTAAATATGTGAGTACATACACTACTTCAATTTAATACCATGGGAGGAGCTTGCTTTTTATTATGTTGAGACCAATTTCCATGAAGTAGCCCCTCTTCACCCAAATGATACCTGTGAGACTAAAGCCTCTCCTCCTGTATATGGATTATCTGCTATTTTCCTGTCACTTTGAAACAGTGTATTTTGGTCACATATGTATATATAATGTTTCCTATCCAAGCTTATTCTTTGTATTTTCCCAATCTTGATGCTTATACTTTTCATCTTTGCCTTCATTTTCTCTCTGACTATGGTTAAGTTGCTCCAGAAGAAATCAGTCTATTTGGCATATGAGAGAGTCTGCCCTCCCTCTAAACAGACCTGGATGTTGTTCCTGGATGCAGCAACCACCATTTTGGAATAAACTTGCCCAGTGTAGGTGGCCTGATCTATTACCCAGTTGTACATACCCCTTCTATTGAAGCACCTGTGAGCCTTCTTCATTCAGGAACGCTTCTACCTGCTGCTCTGTGGATTTGCTGCTGCCTCCTCCAGTGGGAACATGGAGTGATGTAACAGAAGACCATCCAGCTTTTCTATACTTGAGCTAACACTCCTCACAGAGGTGTTTGGAGGATAACGTGAGTTAGTATTTATAGCACACAGACAACAGTTTTAGGTATGTAATAAGAACTACTAAGTCATTTGACAAATAAAAATAGTGTGAAGGGAAAGGTTAGTAATGGTGATATTGAAACAAACTGTATGGTTTCTCATTGTTTGCTTGCTTCTAGGGCAAAGATTATTTTTTAAAAAAATAATGTAGGCTAGTGTTTAGGAAAGTCTCATGGGTTCCAGGGATACCGTTTCAGCCTAATAGTTAGCGTACTTCCAGAAAAAGCCAGCAAGTGTCATTAGCATTCAAAAATATTATTTCTCACATTGGAGTAGTGGTTCTCACTCAACCTGTGGGTCTTGACCCTGTTGTGCTGTTGAATGACTAAATGACCCTTTCACATGGGTCACCTAAGCCCATTGGAAAACACAGATATTTACATTATGATACATAACAGTAGGAAAATGGCAGTTATGTAGTAGCAGTGGAAATAATTTTATGGTTGGAGGGTCACCACAACATGAGAAACTGTATTACAGGGTCACAACGTTAGGAAGATTGAGAACCACTGAATTGGAGTGTCTGAGGGAGTGTCTATGCTGTTCCTAAGGTCCGAGTATTTTCTAGCAGATCCTAGAGCTAAGCCCATTGTCCTACCAGTCCTGAAATTTACTTCTTTATGTTTCTTCAAAAAACCCACTGCCTGCTCTTTTTCTAGTGGCTAATGGGTCATTTAAACCCTTTTGTATTTATATGTTTAAGAATTCATTCTAACTTTGTGTAATACTAAGGTGACTAAATAGTATTAATTTGTTAACAGTCTTTCTAGAATCATGAGGAATCATGACTTAAGCGTTTTAAATATCTTGTCAATGCAAAAGGTTTTTTTAAGGACATATTATCTAAAGGGTTTCTGGTTTCACATGAAACCTATTTATTCTGATCTGTGTAGGCAATGAAATAATTGCTTGAGTTAGCTAATGTTAGAGTTTGCTGATTAGGATGGTGAGGTTGTGGGAATCTGAAAGAGACACCTTAACTTTTCCACCTCCATCCAGTACTTACCTATGAGTGTCCATAATGTGGGTGACAGTACAGTAATGGCACCCCAATTTCTATCCTCCTGCAGCTTAGATTCTGGTGAAGCAAGTGTACAACACAGTGGGTTAGTAAGTGTATACAGTTTAAAGTTTGAGTTCAGAACTACATTATCATTCTGCCATTCACTATGTGATGCTGTTAGATTTTTAACCTCTCTATCATTTCAGGGTCTCCATATGTGATGTGAAACTAATACAAGTACAGTATAGGGCTGTTGAGTTAATATATTCAAAGTGCTCAAAGAAGGGCCTGGTACACAAGTGCTTTGAAAGTATTTATTATCATTATTATTATTTTTGATGAGTTTTATGGCTTCACCTTTAGTAAGGGTATCTAAATAGGAAGGAAAGCAGAACAAGAAAGTTAAGCATGATAAAGCTGCAATGTCAGATAGGACAATCAGGTGCCTCTCACTAAGGAGGGCATAGTTACATTAGCACCCCAAATAAAAGAGAGAAATAAATAATTCTAACATCAGAGGAGAATTTCAGGCAGAGGGAACAGTTAGGGACAATGTCACAGGGTGGCACAGTGTGTACTTGTGCTGAGTTGCATTAGTCTATGGGATAGAAGTTCAGGGAGCTAGACAGAAAGAAAGGGCTAGCGAAAATGAGGGAAGATTGTGTAGGTCTTCATGAAGCAAAAATTTCAGCTATGGATTACGTCCAAAACCATGAAAAGCCAATGGGGCATAGTGTGGTGGTTTGAAAGAAAATAGCCCCCAAAAGGAGTGGCAATATTGGGAGGTGTGGCCTTGTTGAAGTTGGTGTGATCTTGTTTGAGGAAGTGTGTCACTGTGAGTGCAGGCTTTAAGGTCTCTTTTGCTCAAGCTCCATACAGTGTGACACTCAATCCACTTCTCTGAGTGGAAGATGTAGGACTCACAGCTACTCCAGCACAATGTCTGCCAGCAAGCCACCATGTCCTACCATGATGAACCAAATCTCTGAAATGTAAATGAGCCACCCCAGTTAAATGTTTTCCTTTGTAAGAGTCGCTGTGCACATTGTGTCTTTTCACAGCAATAGAAACCATACCTAAGATGGATGGAATCTGGAGGGACAAGATTCTGTATAACAAACATACATTGAGAGGTCCAGCATGGACAGGAAGAGACTGGATTGTTAAGGACTCTATTCTAGAAGTCACTGTAGCTCAAGACCCAGCAGGACCAAGGATATGGTGGCACATAAAAATTGATTATAAGATGCATTTGAAAAGGAGAGCTAACAAGATCTTCTTAGGTTAGATTAGGGTGAATAAAAGAAGTTACTTCTGTTTCCTTTAGAGGGCTGAGCATCCTGGTGATTGCTGTGCTCTTTCCTGTGATGGTGTGTACTTACAGAGGAGGCCCAGTCAGACCAGGGCTTCATTGTGGTGGATAAGAAGTAAGGTATCAGCTGAGAGTTTGTTTTTGATTACCACAGTGTGAGAGCCAGTCACACCCTCAACCAAAACACGCTTCTTAAAGAGTAAAATAAAACAAAATGTGGCAGAACTGGGTTAAACAGAGAAGAGGAAAATGCAAGGATGGTTTGTCTCTTGGAGAATTTTGATGTAAGTAGAATAAAGCATGGAGTATCACTTGAGACCATATGTTTTTCAAGATAAATTAAATCATAAGTTTATGCACTATTGGGGATAGGTTTATTAAGGGTTTAAAATATTTTGTTGATGTGAAGGAGTCGGAATAATTTCAGGACTGAAATACTTGCATAAGTAAGAGGGGGTAAGCTTCAACAGAAAGAAAAGTGTGGGCTATAGGGATGTTTGGAAGTAGGCTATTTGTATCTAGAGAAAAAGTGATGGATACAGAGGTTGTGAAATCCGGGGGAATTCTCTTTTGATTCGTTTTCTCCTCCAAACATAATGACAAGCTGAGACCAATGTGAACATATGTCACAATAGAAAGGGGATAATAAGAAACAGTAGCTCCAGACAACGAGTAGATGAATTGAGTTGTCAGCAATACTAATGGCTGATTTGAGGCATGAGACCACACTTTGAATTTGACTGTGTGTGTATTGCATATGGTGTGTTTGTGTTTTATATACACACATGGAGGCGGTATGCATGTTCATTTCATGTGTGAAGACCAGAGAAGGGTGTGGGTTGACCTCCTCTCTCTGTCATTTTCTCTTGAGATGGGGTCTCTTGTTGAACCTGGATTTGGTCATTTCAGCTGGACAGACTAGCCAGCGAACTCCGCAGGTCCTTCTCCTTATACTTTACACAGTGTTGGCCTTATAGGCACATGTATATATTTGAACTTAGATCCTTAAGGTTGAAGAGCAAGTGCCCCACCCATTGAGTGGTCTCTCCAGCTCCATGTTTTGTTTGTTTTCATCAGTGAAGTTTAGCTATTTGTGTTTGTGTATAGGTCAAGTATATAGTTGGCTTTAGCCAGAGCTGACAATTGGTCAAGTGGATTAGGACACACCAAAAGGGAAGATGTACCAAGAGCCCGTGATGTGCTTGATTTTAGGGTATCACCACCAAGGATTCTGAGTGAGAAAGTGGAGTCAGGGAATTATAGATGCTTTTGGGTTGAAGGACTGTGTGGGGTGGATTGTTGTGTAAGTGATCAAAATAAATGAAAATGATTTTGATAAAAATAGAACGTTTACAGTTGAAAATTGACAACAGCAAAACCTGGCAGGTGACTGTCATGTGACTGACTGTGTTGCTGCGGTGGACTAAATTTCTAGAAATAGATATTTGCCCCCAAGCACCTGGAAGTCAGATGATTCGCCCACACGTCTTCACACAACTAAGGCTAGTGAAAAAAGAAGCTGTAAAGAGAAAGTGAGTAAACATATGGGTGGGGTCAATTCCAGGAAAGGCCAAAGCAGGTAGGGGGTATGGGTTCACCTACCTGCTTTGACCCTTTCAGGATTTATTAGAAAGAAGACAGTATAGCACCTACAATACCAGGGTAACTTTCTTAGGTTATCAGAAGTTGCATCAGACAGCTGTTACAAGCAGTTTGAAGTCATTTTATATGGAAGATGAGAATCCTACAGAATTAACTTAAAACCAGGGTAAAACCGCGACACATTAAATAATAGAAATATACCTAAAACACGAGGGGTAAACCAAAGAGTTACTTTCAGATGAGGAATCTAGAAGTTGCCTTGTATGAAAGAACTGGCTTTCAGTAGTGAAGAAGGAATAGGATTTGAGCGTGGGAGGGCAACTTTATACACTGGAAAGAGACTCAGTGAAGTTATGAGTGAAGACTTAGAGGAAAACAGCAAGGAGTCCATCTTTGTTTACAGCATGTAAAAGAAACTAAAGGGAGATCTGGAGAATCTAACTGTGGCCAGGTAAGGATTTAAGTGAAGGCCTTTTGCTCTCAGGCAGAAGAAGTGAGGCAAGAATTAAGAACACAGCAAAGGATTTGAGAAAAACCATGACATGGTCGAACATGGGCTTTAGGAAGATAAACTGCAGCCATGTGTCCAGCGTGTGGAGGAGGAGGAATATGGAGGACAGACAGGCAGTCTGGGTGTATGCTATATTTGTTAGACAAGTTTTTTGTTTCTGTTGTTTTACAAGTTGTAAACACCAGTATGGCTGGTGGTTATAGTGACAACAGCACTGAAAAGAAGTGGGTGGGGGCAAATTAATAAAACTAATGGATTGTTCCATAAATGCTCTATTGATTGGAAGTGACACTGACTGAAACAAGGTCAGATCAATATCAAGGGAGTGAAAATGTTTTGACCTTGAGTGACTCTGAAAAATGTGTCTTAAGGATTAGTGCAGGACAAAGGAAGACCAGGAAAATATTTGTGCAGAAAGATTATGAATGTGGTTTTGATGTATTGAGTCTGAGATGCCCGTTAGCATCCCAATAAAGTTATTGGACAAGGGGTTAGGAGCTAAAGAAGCCAGTGACATTAATGATAGAGTCCTGTGGCATGTTTATTCTGTAAGGAGCAGAAGTCACAGTTGAGGACAAGGTTAGAAAGTGCTGGTTGGAAAGCAAATCCAAAGACTACAGTGGTAGTCAATCCAAGAGAAAATGAAGGATGAAAGGGATGTGTAGTACTGTGAAAAGATTCATCAAGTCTAAGAACAAAAACTACAAATAATGCAGGTGGATCTTGTACATAGAAAGTCAAAGTTGATGGAAGGTAGCAGAACAGCATCAATGAGAACCGTGGTAGCCTTGCCCTGATCATTGATCAACACTTGGGATCAAAATAACAATATTTCACCACCAGGAAGGATACAGACAGTATGCCATAATGAAGATGGGGGTGTACTTGTATTTCTAATCTTTTGTAACCCATTATCATAGCATTCAAGGGTACAATTCATTCAAACAAGCCTTGATGGAAAGAGTAAATTATGGCTTAATATAAAGGGTGTTTGTAATCCTGGAACATGAGTCA
Organism: Ellobius talpinus; assembly: GCA_001685095.1. Classification (NCBI taxonomy): domain Eukaryota; kingdom Metazoa; phylum Chordata; class Mammalia; order Rodentia; family Cricetidae; genus Ellobius; species Ellobius talpinus. The sequence continues at coordinate 22,346 of LOJH01005831.1, read as the reverse complement.
TTAAGACAAGATCAGTTCACACTAAATATACTTAGTTGAAATATCTGTGTCACTGCATGCAATGTGGGATTCTGAATTGGTCCTAGAATAGTAAAAAGATGTTAGTAGAAAAACTGGTAAAACACAAGTGAGTTTATAGTTACACAATAAATTTAATTCCTTAGTATAGTGTAGCATATAAGATTTGTTATTAAGAGAGAAAGCTTGGAGGCCAGGTGGTGGTGGCGCATGCCTTTAATCCCAGCACTAGGGAGTCAGGTGGATAGATATCTGTAAGTTCAAGGCCAGCCTGGTCTACAAAGTGAGTTCCAGAACAGCTAGGGCTGTTACACATAGAAACCCTGTCTCAAAACATCAAGAGAGAGAGTGGAGAGGGGGAGGGAGAAGGAAAGGGAGAGAGGAATGGAGGGAAGGAGAGAGAGAACATGACTTGTAATGGAAATGCCAAACAATTTTTGTGATGTCTGTAAATAATCTCCCTAATTTTAAGGTAAGTTTATTCTTCAGAAAAAAGACCCTTACCCCCAAATCCCATGATACATGCAATGTGAAAAAGATTCTTTACCAAATAAATAGAAAACGTGATCTCATGGAGATAGAGTTCAGATCTTAGAAAATGTTAATTGTGAGAACTAATGCATTTCAAAGGTACTTGTGTATAAATGAGGCCGTATTAGAGTTCTCTAGAGGAAGGACAGATAGAATGAATTTATGCCTATTAAATGGATATCTCACATTACATGATTTGGATCCAATAATGTTTATCTTTATCTTGGAGAGGCTATGAAGCTGATAGCCATTCGGTTCTTAAGGCTACATGCCTCGGCAGAGCCAACTCGGCGCTGAAGGACCTGGAGGATTCCTGGAAAGCAACGGGTTCACAGTCTACTTTGGAAGCCTCAAGAATCAGAGTTCATGTACCAGTGAAGTGTTGCAGCACCAGCAATGGCATCTGCAGTAGGGTTAGATGAATTCAAAAATGGGGTAGATATACTTATCAGCAAGAAGCACAGGCAATGAGGCAAAAAGCAAAGCTTTTTTCCTCTAGGACCTTTAATCTGGCTGCCACTAGAGAAATGCTGCCTGCCCCCAAATGATCTGATCAAGAAAATCTGTTACAGGTAAGCCTTACCTGTTAATTGATTCCAGATCCGGTTAGTTGACAAACAGGATTAAACCTCACCCTGGTTCTTATAAGAGCACAGTCTCTTTCATGTGTCTGTGTTCTCCTGTTGATTTCTCTTTCTTTCTTTCTTTTTTTTGGATTTTTTTAAGGTAGTGATTCTTTTCTTTTCCCCCCAAGGAAGTTACGGCGTATCCTGTCTTGGTTTGTGAAATGTTGTTGTCTTGTAGACTCCTAATGAGTGCTCGTGGGGGTCTGTGACAAAGTGTGATTAATTGCTTATGGTGTTTTCTTATAACTTTAAGAAGATTACCATGTTCTTTTTGGTGTTTTCCTTGCTATCTTTTATTTTGGGATTGTCATACTTCTCAACAGTCGAGGAGCTAGTGTGGTGGTAAAACACTGTTCACTATTCTCAACATTTGGGAAGCTAAAGCATCAGGATTTGATGTCTACAGAGTAAAGAATCTGCCTCCCACCTAACCCCTTAAAGATGACATCAATTTGAATAATTAAAAATGCATGTGTCTGAGCCAATCCATCTATTGCTCTGCTCCCTCTTTGTAAATATATTCAAATCAGTGTGCTCATGTCTAGGTCGTAGCCCCACCTCTTACTTGTTAAAAGCAGATTTAAAATAGTGTTTATGGGGAAAGAAACAGGAGAGGGTGAGGCATATATAAGTGCTGTTCTTCTTTTTTATTTGAATTAGGATTTGTAGGGAGAATTCCAGTGGGACAAATAGTCATTAAAAGTCTGCAAAGCAGGTAATTAAATATAAGTGCAATGGAGGAAAAACACTGTAATAGATAATCAGTGTTTATTAAGTTGGGCTATTTGTTTGTTGTGGTATGTAAAACTTGGGTATTCAGACAAAAATGTCTTACAACAGTCTTGCTTATTAATATAAAGCCCAAAGTCTTGTAAGAAGATATAACGCTCTGAAGTGGTCCAGCTTTCTAAGTGAATGCCTAGATTACTGTTATGTTGCTACGGGAAGTAGTGCAGTTTAGTTAAAATGAAAGCATTGCCAGGACTTTGTCAAAGTTTTGAAAATTAAGAATAAGTCTTGGTGATTCTGAGTGTAGGTATTAGCCACTTTCTTGTCTAAACCTGTGATATTATTTTATGCATATTTGTCTAGCTTTAGAGGCCATATATGTGGTATGTAGTTATAGGAATCATAGTTTCTGTTGTGTGTTTAATCAGTCAGGTAGAGGGTTGGTAGTATCTAATTGATTCAGTTGATTTAGATATGAATTTTATATGATTAAAGTCTAAACCGCTTTCTTCTTTTGAAACCCTTTTTCTATTTAGCTATGCAAATATCTCCCATCATGGTTTTACATGAGGCATATAGGTGCATATTTAAAGATCCAGTATCACCAAGTATAAAATCTGTAGCATATTTCAAACATCTTAAAAAGTCACATGCAAAGTGTGATCTTTAAAAATACTTTTTAAATTAATTCTTTGATAATTTCATACACTGCGTTTTGACCATATTCACCCCCAAATCTGCTCCCCCTTAACTCCTTTCAGATCTATCTCCTTGCCTCGACTACACAAACTTCCAGTCATATAT
>LOJH01005830.1:0-16563 GCA_001685095.1 Ellobius talpinus | reverse complement strand
CCTCTGCATCAGCTCCTGCCTCTAGGTTCCTGCCCTGTTTGAGTTCCTGTCCTGACTTCCCAAGTGAACTGTGACTTGGAACATGTAAACCAGATAAACCCTTCCTCCCCAGGTTGCTTTGGGCCATGGTGTTTCATCACATCAACAGAAACTTGAACTAAGCCAACTTCCTTACACATGGCAGCCTTTGCAGTAACCGTGGGGGTTGATACAATAGGCTGTTTGTAAGAGTGCCTCAGTGACACAGCCTGGTGCCTGACCATTGAGCCACTTCCTTACCCGGGAACAACATGGGCTATCTGAATTTGGGTGTGTGTCACGTCTGTAACAATGAATCAATAATTCAAGACTTTGATGGCAAATTTAAAGTATCAAAGTTCTCATTTATGGTTTGTTGGCATAAACATTGTGGCATGAAAAGAGGATCATAGGCCACCTTCTAGAAGTCTCAAAATTGTAATGTTTGAAGATGAGTCAGTCATCAGGGAGCAAAGGGGATTTTTTTTTATGGAGTTGGTTTTTATCAGAGGTTTAGTCTCTTCATTCCCGGAAGTGATCTTACCCCTTTGTTCTCCATCTCCTTCCACAGAAAAGCACATTCTATGAGAACAGAATCTTTCTGTTGCTCACGACTGTATATCCAGTCCCTTGCACATCACATACCTTTAATATGTATGTGCTGAATAAGTGAAAAGAAAGAAGAAAGGAAGAAAATCGAGGCAACCCTTGCCTTCACGCTATCCTCAGATTTAAGGAGGCTGCTGGGGGTGGGGCTAAGAGTACCAGCTGATCTTCCAGAAGATTCTGGTTCAATTCCCAGCACCCACATGTTGGCTCACAACTTCATATAACTCCAGTTCCAGGGAGTTTTCTGGTCTCCACAGACATCAGGCACATGCATGGTTCATTCACAGAAGACATGTAAGCAAAGCACCTGTACACATTTAAAGAGGATGCTTTCAGACGTTACCAAGGAAACCTTTTCCTGAATGAACAAAGAGATTGTGATGTGGATTTTCTGTGCCCTTGTTCCTAGTTCATCTGAGTCTAGTGAGACCAAACACCAAGAAACTACAGGCAGCACCAAAGGACGGAAGGAACTTCAGATCCCTTACACACATGTCCCCAAGGCCCAGGAATTCTTCTTGGGGTGTATAGTCTTTAATTATACATTTCCTGCTACAAAGTGGCCCACCCTGGACCTCATACCCTGGGCAGTGTGAAATGCTAGGCCCAACCCTTGAAGGACACCTTGTTTCTGGAGATGAATGGGACATAGCCAGTCTCTTTGAGACAGCACTCAGCCACCACCTTCTCAAGGACTAAGTCTTGGTGTTTCCTACAGTTAAGTTTGAGAAGTACAAGCGAACTGTGGAGAGCAGGGTCTTTCTAAGGCCACTTGAACAATTGTCCTAAAAGCTGTTGACAAAGGGGCATCTGAGAACATTTCTACTTAAAGGTCACTGGTGTTTGTTGGAGATTCCTCTGGTATTCTTTAACTTTCTCTTCTCTCCAGCATCCAAGTGATTCTGCCCATGACCCCATTCAAAATGACATGTTTGGGGTTTTCTTAACCCTTTGGGGTACCAACATCTGGATTAGTTACCAATTACTGGGTGAGTTCTAGGATAGCCAGAGCTACACAATATGACCTTCTCTCAAAAAAAAGGTCTTAATGATAATGAGAAGATTGTTGGATTGGATGGGTACCTGTGACAGGTTTAGGATAGGGACTAGTCACCAGCAAGTCCACAGAATGACTTTCATGTACTGTGGACTGTTCAGACATGATAGCAGTTCCCTCAAAGCAAATGCCCTAAGAAAGCAAGGATCTGTGCCATGTGATTTATATGCTGTTTTGTAAGTGACAGTCTATGACTGTCCTTCTGATGTCCTGACCAAGGTTTCCACAGACGAGAATTATGCAGAAATATCACTAGCAGAAGTAAGACTATTTGGGGTCACCTTGGGAGTTATGAACCCACATCACTCAGGTTTGTTTTACAAAATGTTTTGGATGATAATCAATTGTTCTGATCAGCTGTAAGCACGCTGAACTCAGTCCAATTGGATCTCACATGAGAAGTTCAGTTCCCAGCAATAGGAAACTTTCTGGATGCCTTAGTATTTCCCCTCTGGGGCACCTTACACGAAAACATTCTACTTTCATTGGACCTCAACTCTAAATATGGTATTATAAAATAAATATCAAATTAAGTAATTTTAGAGCCATGGAAAACAGTCAATACTGAAATTCTCCCACAGGGTCATCCCCAGGTAAAATCATGAAGCTAAAGAAGTTTGGTGTCTCTCACTCACCTCGGCAGCCCTCCCCTGCGCCACTGCCCTGTGTGTGTATGATTCAGCTCAATAGGGAGAAATACATATGTACAGATGTCATTTGGCGTACCTGGGAAGGACCAGTTGGAGATAATGATCATGTATAAAGGAATATCTCACTCATACCCAATCAAACCAATTTTTTCCGTCTAACTTTAAAAATACATCACTAAAACTTCGGTTGAACATCTGGTGAAATTGTTGCCTTTTAATGAGCAGTTGAGTTGTGCGGAAACCCTTAAGGTTTCAATATTTGTTGTGGGAAGATTGTCAGATAGCTAGATCTCCCCGAGAGGCAGTAGATTCCCACATCAGCTCATCCAAAGGGTATATGTACTGATTGGAAGGACAGTCAGAGCTCACTTGCTCCTGCATGTGTTTCCTGAGTTTCCTTTGTGCCAACAACTATTCGATTCTTGAATTTTCCACTGTTAGACATATCATCATTGGACTACCCAGACTGTAGACTGTAAGCCACTCTAATAAATCCGCCTCGTGTATATATGTATATATATGTGTGTGTGTGTGCATTACTATATATTATATGTCCACATTATATATTAATACATTCATTTTATCAGTTCTGTTCCTCTAGAGAACTCTGACGTATACATGTGTTATTTACCAATACATTACAGTTTATTTCTCTATTGCCTTTGATGTGCCGTCTTTCTCTCCAACCCCAACTCTATGCTAAGATCTTGAGCTACACAAACCCAGGAGTCTGTTTTCTTCATCGATACAATGCCTGGCTCGTGAGTACTGGAGGTACAAGAGTGGGTAAGAGAGTATTATTTATCTTGTGCAAACTTTCCCTGTTTACATACTCACACAGGTGCCACTCTGTCACCGGGTTAACGCCAGCCTTGATGCGGTTACAGTGTCCTCTTTAGGTTGTTCCCTACAAATCAATCAGCAGAGTGTGACTGCTCACACCTGTAAGTCCAGCACTTGGGAGACTGAGGCAGGAGGAGTGCCATGAGTTTGAGCCTAATCTGGGCTGCATATTAGTTATAGGCCATCCTGGACTACAGAATGATCTTTCTTAAAAATAAAAAAGGGACCAGATGGTGGGCACATACCTTTAATCCCAGGACTAGGGAGGAACAGACAGGCAGATCTCTGTGAGTTTGAGGCCAGTCTAGTCTACAAAATGAGTTCCAGGACAGCCAGAATTGTTACAGAGAAACCCTGACTCAAACAAACAAACAAAATATAAACAAACAAACAAATAAAAGGGGTGTAGAGACGACTCAGTGGTTAAGAGCACATATTGCTCTTGCAGAGGACACGGACTCGGTTTCCAGAACCCACATGACAGCTCACAGTGGCCTGTAATTCCAGTTCCAGGGAACACAATGCTGCCTCTGGCCTCCAGAGGTTCCTGCACACACATGCACTCAGGCACACACATAAATTAACTAAGTAAATTTTTCAGAAGAAATAAGAATATAAAATAAATGCCGCAGCCAGATTATGGCTTCTCTCAGAACACTCAAAGTGACCTTGCTACAAAGTTTAGATTCTCATTGGGCAGTGGTGGTACAGGCTTTTAATCCCACAACTGTGGAGGCAGAGGCAGGAGGATCTTGGTGAGTTTGAGGCCAATCTGGTCTACAAAGTGAGTTCTAGGACAGCCAGGGCTATACAAAAAAAAAAACCCCTGTCTCAATCCCCTCCCCCAAAAACCCAGAAACAAGGTGTAGATTCTCAAGACATCCAGGATTCCAGTTTCACACTCCTTTTCGTGTGTGTGAAAATAGTTTTTCTTTCAAACATAAATGCTCCTGAACCACAGCCATGCTCCCTTTACTCTGCCAGTCAGTCCCTCTGAGGCTTAGAGAAGAAAACATGTTTGTTTTTGTTTCAAGTCAGGTCAAACCAGGTCATAAGATACTACCTCCTCCTGTCAATAAAGTTAAGATGACAGTACCCCCTTTCCAAACTATGAAAAAGACAAGCTGCATTATACTCTCCAACGGCCACATAAAAGTAAGCACATTCCACTGAAAGTTTAATAAAAAAGCAGGACAGGAATCATAGGAAGCATAGAGTGTCCATGCACACAGTCAACCAGAGTATTTAAAAAGGCATTTAATTAAAGTGCGGGAAAATGACTACCGACTTACATAGCATCTACAAGCTCTCAGCAGAGGTCATTAGGCCTGTCTGCATGATGAAGGTTAGACATAAGGAACAATGTTCCTAGGTAGAAAACAAAGTGGGAACAAAAAGCATTATATAGCAAGACCAGTCCTGCAACAGTCAGAAACAAAATGAAGACAAGGAGAAGAGGGGGGAGTTACTGAAACCAGCAATTAAGAGCTCTCTTGGGAAGTAAAGGAGTGTTTTGGTGGGAGGGACACACACACACAGAAACAAACCTTTGCGGTCTGGAATCTTGCACTGAAGGAAGAAAGCAGTAATTGGTCTTGCAACATGAGACAAGATTGCCAAACCCGAAACTCAGGAGCAGAATTGGCCAATAAAGCCGCTGCTGGACATACAGATGGTTTCAAACCAAAATACAATTACACCCCAAGTGACGAAGTTCATTCCTCCGGTCACATTAGCTAAGTCCTCAGTGACCCAGGTCAGCACAGGCTTAGGGCATTCTCACTGTGGCAGAAAGTCCTGGGAGAGACCACTGCTCTGAGCTAGATGGGAAAGCAAACCCTGGCTTCCGTCTGTACCAGTCGACCTCAGGTTCTCTCATCCCAAAGAGAAGCAGGAGAGATGCCAGCACTGGAGTCCACCGTAGCCATGGCAACTAGGTCGGCATCCTCGCTGCTGTTCTTTCTTAGCTAAATATCAGTTATACGTAATGGCTTTCACTATGGCATTTTTGTATCTGTGTGTGATGCACTTTGATCAAATTCACTCCCCTTCACCCTCTCTTTCTCCTCACTCCAGCTGAGCCCCTTCCTCCTCCTAACTGCTCCCCCAAATGCCAGCGTGCCTGGTTTTGCTGCTTGTTTTTTGTTGTTGTTACTGCTGTAGTTGTTGGTTGTTTGTTTCTTGACCCAGTGAGTTATGTTGGAGTTGCTTACAGGAACAAAGGCATGTCATTAGTGATATCCACTGGGGGGGAAGGTTCCTCGCTCCCCCAATATCCATTAACTGTAAAAATCTTCAGGGAGGGGTGAAAACTCATAAGCTCCGTGTCACTCTGTGACAAGATGCCGCTAAGCACAACCCTGTAGAGATCTTGTGCCTCTGATCACAGGGCTGTAAGCTCCAATGGTAAAGCCATGTCATTCCCCAGAGCTGAGTCCTATTCCACTACCAGCCTACCTACCCCACCTTCCGCCAACTCCTTCGTTTTTCTAGCTCTTCCTCCACTGCTTCCCTGAGCCTTGTGCAGGTGACTCAGTACTTCTCCAAGTGAGAAGTGTCCACACACGAATGAGTGTGACTTTCGTGCAAAACCCTGAAGAGCACTAAAGTGAAGAAAGCGTGGTGTAAAGCCTGTCTGTAGTCATTCACGTGCTTTGTCAAGGATTAACATAAAACCAGCCCATTACAATGATGCTTTCAATATTATAACAGAGATGGGGCTGGAGAAATGAATCTGTGTGTGAGACTGTGTCACGTACTGTGCTGAAGGAGGACCTGCATTTGGTTCCCAGCACCCATGTCAGGCAGCTCTCAACTGTCTGCAATCCCAGCTCCAAGGGATCTGACACCTCTGGTTTCCATGGAAACCTGCACTCAAATGCACGTACCCACACACAGGCACACATGCACTTACACTATGAAATTACTTTTAAAAATAAATATATCAGAGATATATTTAGCACATGACAGCAGATGGGTTTTCCAAAACTAGCCAAGGCTGTTTTCTGTAGTAGGAGGGCTGCTTATTTGTTTCTGGCTGCCCAGATTCCCCCAAATAATCACACAGAAACTGTATTAATTAAATCACTGTTTGGCCTATTAGCTTTAGCTTCTTATTGGCTAGCTTTTACATATTAATTTAACCCATTTCTAATAATCTGTGTATGGCCACATGGCAGTGGCTTACCAGCAAAGTTGCAGCATGTCTGTCTCTGGCAGCGGTTCCATGGCTTCTTTCTGCTCCACCTTCTTTCTCCCAGCATTCAGTTTAGTCTTCCCTGACTACCTCTATTCTTTTGCCCAATCACAGGCCAAGACAGTTTCTTTATTAACCAATGATATTCACAGCAAACAGAGGGGAATCCCACATATGTTATCCAGTTTTCCATCACTACAGGAAAATACCCAGGATTCACCTTGGGAAAAGCAAAGCTTTATTTTTGGCTTAGAATTTTAAAAGTTCAGGGCCATGATTATTGGACCCTATCACTTTGGAGCTATAGGATATTTCTATAGGTTCAAAGAACTTCTTAGTACATTAAAAAGAAACAATTGGCCTTAAAGATGCAAAGCTGAGGGGTGTACAGGAAAGATCCCCTCCCACCAAGCAGTTTCTGTTTCCCACACGAGAAAATGTCAGTGCTTTTTTTTAACTGAAAAATCAAGTTATGTTTTCCCTTGTCCAGTCCAGTCCTGGGCTTGGCAGGTAGTGGGTGTTTCAGACAAATGAAATGGCTCTAAAATGATAGTGAAACTGTATGCATAACCGCTGTCACTGGGAAGGTCTGCAAGCATTGCCCGGGGAGCATCATGGAATAAGAAATGCCCAGGATGTCTGAAAGGCTCCTATGCATCACTACTCAAAAGACACGTCGAGAGTGAAATTAGTCTGGAAGGGCAAGCTAACCATGCAAAGAAACAAGCAAACAAACAACAACAAGAAGAAAAGAATAACTGCTGGACCTTGCTTTTGCCTCAAACAAGTGCACAATCAGGAGATTCGAAGAATTCATGAAAGGAAATGGAAAATGTCTAGCTGCTAGGTGGGCGACTCTCCTAAAAGGTTTGTATCATTCCTTTGTTCAAGTAGGAATGGATAGGGGGTGTGGTAGTGGTATTTCAATTGTATTTTCATAAATAAACCTTGCATGAAGATCAGAAAGTAAAACAGCCCCACTGCTCAGCCTTATAGACCAAGTAATGGTAACACACACCTTTAACTCCAGTAGCCACACTAGTTTGCCATAGAAACCGGATGATGTATGACTTTAATCACAGTAGTGCATGCCTTTAATCCCAGCCCTAGAGATGATTATAAAACAGGAAGAAACAGCTCTCAGACACAGTCTCATTCTGAGATTCCTGAAGGCAGGATCGCCATTTCAGACTGAGGTCGAGGTAAGAGTCAGTAGCTGCTGCTTTGCTTTGCTTTCCAAAGCAAATCTTCAGGTTGAACCCCAATTTTTCCTTCTGAGTTTTATTAATTATGCTTGGACTAGAAGACAATATCTAAGATGCTGAAATCTCTCAGTCAAGTCTACCCCAGGGTGGAATGAAAAGCCTGCAGTGTGACAAGAAGAGGCCCAAGGAAATAAGCAAGCATTGGGCTAAGCTATTACAGTGCCTGGTGCACCCAAACTCAGCTTCCCCTCCGGAGGTAGCTTCCATCCAGTACCAACATGGTGGGTCAGGGGTTAAGAGACTATTCACCTTGCTTCAGTTTGGGGTGCACATGAAGGGACGTTGTCACTCCAGAGCTTCCCCTGGACTCACCAGCAACCTTCCTTACCACTGCTTCTAGGTCCAACTTCTCTCTCTCTCTGCCCATGCCTGCTTCACCCAGCACCACCCCTGTATCTGATGATGGTGAGAGCATCCCCTGCCCCAGTTTTACCTCCTGCAAGCAAATATCACTTCAGAGTTCCTTTTGCAGTACACCACCTCTAGCACCCTTTTCTACATTGGCTGTGCTCTTGGATACGGAGTTTCTCAAAGATCTCAGCAAGTGCCACCATCAGTTGTCTTGATTACGTTATCCCTACGAGGACAGAAAGGTTGCTGTAGTTGATACCATCTTGAAACTGGCATACTAAACCTTCAGAGAGCTTGTTTCAACATTTCCTAAGTCACTCTCTGGACCAATGAGAGACAGCAAAGTCATCCAAGTAGGACATCCAAACTTAGGTCAAAGCCTACCTGACCCCATGCCACATTCCTCCCCTTCTGGGCTCTCTCTGATGTTACTCTGTACGGAAGACCACCAAGATGCCCTGAGAGATCACAGAACTCTCCCTTTGTGTGTGCTACTTCTCTGTGGCTAGCACCAGTTCTAAATGGGTATGTGGAAAGCAGACGGCTCCTCTTAGCCAGAACATTTCTCTCTCAGGACCACAGAAGACTGGGCTGACAGATGGTACCGACACCCTGATTTGGACCGACTTTCATATCAGCTCAGGAAGGAGTTCTAGGCTCTGGACTGTCACTCATTCACCACCCACTTTGAGGCCGGAGTCGTGCACATGGAAAGGTGGAAGGGGTGACAGTGACGTATTTTTCATGTTACCCCCCCAACAGTCACCTTGCCCCCTCTACAAACTGATGTTACGTCAGCCTTCCTGTGTGGCTACACCTGTGCTTCTCAGGTATTTGTGACCTTTTCTCTGAAACTCTAATGGATCTTCTGATTGATTTCTGCCTTTGCCTTCATTGTATGCTGTCCCATGTATGCACCCCATGCTGGGCAGGGGACAGACCTTCCTTGTGTATACAAGACGCATCTTCAACGGTACCTCACCTCTCTCCCTTTCTGATGGCCATATGCAGATGATGGGATGCCATCAGCGCTACAAAAGGTCACACTCTAGGACTGCACTGATGATACCCTAAAGAGCTCGAGACAGGGGTGGAAGATGTCTTGGTGGTTCAGAATTCACAACTGCCTGCCACTCCTCCAGGGATACGACACCTCTGGCTTATTCAGGCCCTTGTACTCACATGCACATATGCATACACAGGCACACATACAACTAAATAAAAATGAAATGTCTTTTTAAAAAAGAGTTCAAGAGAAGGCATTACTGAGAGATACACTGTCTATATTTATGCTAAAATAAAAAAATCTGTAATTAAAGGAAATCTATTAGCATCCATCTTTTCCAGCATCCCAGATTGCTTGTGTGGAAGCCTTTAAGGGAATTTTCGGATGTCAATAATCGTAGGTGGCCTAGCGGATGACTCAGTGTCTTGCGTAAGTGATGTGATCTACTTTGCATTATTGGAAATAGGGAACGAAAGAGACAAGAAAACCTGTTCTGCTTCCGTTTAAAATATTTTTTAAAAAAAAAAGATTGCAAGCTACTAATACATTGTGGGTAATCATAGCTTGACAGATGGAGGCTATGAATCAACTGGAAACAATCAGTTTGACAAAAAAGTAAGACAAAATGATGGCTTCTGAACCTAACCAGAATAAAACGGTCCCTGGATTCTAAGAGCCTTCTCCTGTACTGATTTTACAATAAATGAAGATGGGACTTTCTTTCCTCTACTCATTATTCTAAGTCTTCAATGATGGTCACTGTACATTACATGGGTCCGCGAACTGTCTAGTGTAGCCAACTCAGGATGACCCCAATGATGGCTGCCTCCCCTATCCATCCTTCTGGGCAATCACTCATAATGCTTTTGGTTCAGGAACTGGATTCAGAGATTCTCTCTTATTTCACAGAGCATGGCGGACGGGAAGAGTATCACTTTTGAAACTGAGTTACAAAGCGACAATGGCTTTCAATTCAGGGGCTTCTCCTGTGCTCTTGCCCTCAAAACCCTGTCTGTCTCTCAGGCTGGGGAAGAAGCTGTCGTGTTGTAGACCATCCTAAGAAGCAACAGGGATGTGAAGAACTGAGATCTCTCCCCAGAACCCAGAGATCTCAGCCATCTGACCTTGGAAACAGCTACTCCGGTGCTTTCCACCATTGCCCTAAGTGAGCTGAATTGGTCTTCCAATCAAGCCCTTGGCAGACCCACAGGCTGATGGAAATTTCACGGGAGATCTGAGCATGACCCCTTGGCTAAGTGTCAGTGAAACTCTTAACTCAATGAAATTATGAAATGGTAGGAATTTTAAAGCTATTTTGGGGTAGTTTGTTAGAAGCAATAGATGATTCACGCTTTGCCGATGAAGAACAATTCAGCCTCAGCAAGTAGTAGGAGAGACGCAAGGGCCTTCAAGCCAGAAATTCGAATATTGTAATGAACAATTATCAGAATATGTAGTCATCCAATTCCCTTCAAGCCTGTCCTCCAGTTAACAAATTAGCCGCCTGTTGCTCTTCCTCCCCCTAGACGAAAGCCAGCTACCTCTCTCCCAGCGCTTTTGTTCCTAAAGCCCATACTTTACTTCTTAATTCAGTGACATTTAAAGAGACAAAAGGTTGGTCACAGGCCTTCAAGGAGTGTCTTAGTTAGGGTTTCTATCACTGTGACCAAAACACTATGGTCAAAAGGCCTCTGGGGAGGAAGGGTTTTAGTTGGCTTACACTTTCACATTGCTGTTCATCACTGAAGGAAGTCAAGGACAGGAACTCAAGCCGAGCAGGATCATAGAATCGGAAGCTGATGCAGAAACCATGGAGGGGCGCTGTTTACTGGCTTGTTGTTCATGACTTGCTCAGCCCACCTTCTTGTAGAACCCAGGACCAACAGCCCAGGGATGGCACCACCTACCACGGACTGGGCCCTTCCCCATTGATCCCTAATTGAGAAAATGCCTTACAGCTGGATCGCAAACGGGCATTTTCTCAGCTGAGGTTCCTTCCTCCTTGATGACTCTAGCTTGTATCAAGCTGACACACAACACCAGCCAGGACAAGGAGGCTGTATAGAATTTTCCAAGCCTAGAACAGAACGAAGTTTTGAAATTGCATGTGGCTTTAAGAATGACAGGAAAGTCTCTTCACCAGAAGATGCTTTGAAAGGGGGTCTCAGGAGGACTGAGAAGATGGACTGCAGACTCTAGAAATGAAATGGAGCTTTATGTGAAGAAACAGAGATGGGTGGAAGGCAGTGAGGATGGGCCATTTGGGTATAGACCATCTTAAATCAAGAATGGTAAGTTGGACCTGGTCCTGAATCTAGCAGGGGAGGAACTGCAGTATGCTGAGCAGGAAATGAGGGATGGAATGATGCTGGAGGCGCTAGCTGACCACAGGCAGAGATAAACGAGTTTAGAGACTACCTGTAAATGTGGGCATCGTCCCTCCCTCCCTTCATCTCACTCTGTGCGACTCTATCTTCCCACTGATATTGTGTATTCCTGAATAGTCATCTACCCCATAACCCAGCAACTTAAAACCTGTATTATCTCAGCTTCCATGAGTTAGGAATGTAGATGCTTCCGGCTAGGGGTCTGACCAGATGAGCTCAAGCTGATGCCCATGGCTCAAGTCTCAACTGAAAGCTTAGTTGGGGGATACATGCTAGTCATCCAACCCGGCTCCTACGATCACGATTCAGACAGCCAGCTCAGTTCCTTTCCACACAGACCTCTTTGAAGACTAGACCGGTCTTCTTCAGAGTGGGCCAGTGAGAACGGGGGCACTACAGAAGAAACCTGTCTCTGTGTGACTCAATCCCAGAAGTGATAAGCCGTCACTTTGCCTTGCTGTTCGTGAGAAACTGCCTTGCCAATTTCAGCCCACACCCGAGGGAGAGGATTCTGTTGACTGTGAGAATGCCACGGAGCCAAAGAATACTTGGGAGCTTCTGAGAGGCTCCCTGTACACCCCTGAATTCACTCACTGCGCCAAAGCCAGCTCGGTATGGAGTGCTGAGTGCTGGTGCTTAAGGCCTCCTCTTTCCAAAACCCGTCCAGTTGGTGTCATCTGGGTTCTTGTTCTTGTTTTGTTTTGTTTTGCTTCACTTGGAATGTTGAGACAAGATCCTGTGTAGCCCTGGTTGGTCTGGAACTTGCTATGTAAACAAAGCTGGCCTCAAACTCATGGAGATCCACCTGCCCCTTCCTCTAGTGCTGGGATCAAAGGCATGTGCCATCATGTTATTGATTGATTGATTAATTGATTGACTGATTGGTGGTTTTGTGAAAGGATTTCTCTGTGTAGCCCTCACTGTCCTGGAACTCACTCTGTAGACCAGGCTGGCCTTGAACTCAGAGATTCACCTGTTTCTGCCTTCCAAGTGCTGGGATTAAGGGCATGTGCCACCACTGCCTAGCTCATTTGTATTTTTAAATCTAAAATTACCATGTTTAGCTATCATGGTATAACACGTACACGATCTTGGTATTTCTGCCTCCATGTCCTGTCTCTTCCTGGGCACCTTTCAAGGCAGCACTGACTCTGGAGAACGCTGCCTAGGATGTCCAACTGTGAACTCACTCATGCTTTCAAGCAATCTGTGAATGCACTTTAAAGTCCACTTCCCTGGCGGCGTCTGAACTCCTGAAGGGTTGCCCGGAGACTGCGTGTTCACCATGTTCACTTCCAAGTGTGGAGCTCTTGTTTTCATTTTCTGTTGGTAATGACATGCTGGCAGCAGAGTCTGGGCAAAAATCAATCCCAGCGGATTTAAGTGTCTCCCGATTGATCTCTGCTCTGGATTTTTCCATTAGAGTCATCATCATCATCGATGATTGCCAGCACGGATAACTTACCATGTGCCAGGCCCCAGGCTCAAATATTGTCATTTGTGTCATTTTCTGCAAAATAACCTGTGAGCTAGTTATTATTTTAATTCCTCGTTTTAAGTGTAAAGCCAGTGGCCTAGTGTTAAATAGCTCAGCAGTAGACAGGCTGCATGATGCCGCAGGTTCGAGCCAGCTCCACAGACTTGGCAGCTGGGGCCTCTCCCCGCCACACCCCCCCATACTTGCTGTCTTCTTTCCTCTGGGTGTTACCCTGTCTCAGTGGCCTCTCTCCCTAGACCATGGGGGGAAGCAGAAGACGTAAACTGAGAACACCTTGGTGCCGTACCCATTTCCAATCAGGAGGCAAACTTCTGCCTTGCTGGGAGCAAGAACAGAAAAATTTCCCCACACTGCCCTATATATTGGGGTGATAGATAGATGCATTTGGGAGACATCAGAAGGAACCCTCTTGGGCTTGCAGAAGAAAAGCTCCTTTTCCCACTCCACACTGTGAGTTTACAGAGTCCATGGGAGCCCTGAGTTGTTTAATCGCATGACTGCATCCTTGAGGGGAATCTGAAGCTCTAACCCACAGCGCCTACAGAGTGTGAATAACCTTGGAGCCTCTACACAGCCACCGTGGCAAAACAGACATCTGAGCCAATACTCCCCCTGGGGTGTGAACACTTTCAAATGAACCCTTACAATGAAATTTTTCTCATACTTCTGCTTTTCAAACTAATGTTCATTGTCTCTTTAGTATTTTTTTAAGGGAATCAATAGATTGGTGAGTTAGAAGCCAGGGGCCATGACAGAGTTTACTCAGCTTCAAAGAAAACGGGAATGTATCCACAGTAGTACCACATGCATAGAGCAGCGTCAGGGAGGGGGACGCAGACAACGCTTCTTGGAAGGCTGTGGAGATGCCCCCAAGGAGAGGCAATCTGCAGAAGCAGAGTCCTAACAGGGATTCCATGACAACCATCACTGGGGTACAGTATAATAAGAGAAGCAAGCTAGGAAAACCAGCATTGCCAATCCTTTCACTGTTCACTGCTCTCAGCTCTCTTTGGAGGTGCCCGTTGTATGAGCTCATGTGTGTGTATGTGTGTGTGCGAGTGTGCGTGTGTGTGTGTGTGGCCTTTCCTGACATCATCCTACATCTCTTCCTGTCTTAAAAGGCCTCAGGAACTAGCTCAGAAGCCAAGTAAGAAGGGTAGAAACCCTTTAGCACAGAGCCCATGGGCTGGAGAGCTCTTGGTAGGAGTGACAGGCCAGCTATCACTAAGTCTTATGCACAATGGGATTCATTACTGAGAGTTCTAGAAAAGGTCCATACTCCGTGGCTGTCACTGGTCTCTAAGCCACCTTCTGCAATAGGGCCACCATGGCTTTGGGAACCACTGTTCTAGAGGTGTGGGTCCTTCCCCCAGTGAACTGCCCGGATTAATTCAGGTACATTGGGATTCTAATGGAGGGGCCAGTCTCTCCCCCGTGATTATTCGCTCTAGAGAGTTCTTCCCATGTCCTCCGGAGTGCAGTTCTCTGGATGACCCCCAGCAGGTGTGAACCCAGGTGGAGTCAGCCGCTGATGGATCAGGTGAGGCTGCTCATTTTATACTGGTCAATCTCTCTTTACTCTTTGGCACAATAGGGAAGAACCAGGGGAAATTGTTGCTTCTTTTGCTGCTTCCACTCTGCTGGGAATATCATAGGGCTTACATTTAAACACAGCAAGACAAGTTTTAGGGACAACCTAGTCACCCACTCTAACTTAGTAAGAAAACACCTGTTACACACTTGAGTCTCTACGTCTTAGCAAGCACGGAAGATAAATGACCACGCAGAACCAATGACAGTGACTTGTAATGACCGCCCACCCTGGAGTGTCGGAACTAGATGTCACTGCCCCACTGATACACTAAGGACCTAACGTTCCAACTTTTAATATCTGTGCATTCTCTACTGGACTCAGAGGCATGTGTAAGTGCTAAAGGCCTTCCTTCAGCTATGGGCATCAGCAGCCTTCCCTTCTCATGTTGGTCAAGGCCCAGAGTATACACGCATGTTTATCTGAAACTCTGTTCCCCAAGACACTTTAGATTTACACTCTAGATAAGTCATAGATCATAGAACTCCACAGTTAGGAATGGAGTCCTTTTTTACCAAAAGTTTCATTTTATCACAATAGAAGGCACAGGGTTAAGCAAGACTGTAATGGACATATGCTGGCCTGGGTCCTTCAGAGTCCTTTCACCCTCCTTCAGCCAGCCCTTGCTATTGTCATTTTCTCTGGGAAATCCTGCCCTCCTGTTCTCCCCATAAGGTTCAGGGGCACACTGCCTCCCCATAAGTGATGTTACAGAGCACACGTGACCTCAGTCAAGAAGCGTGTTCAAAATCCCCACTCCCAGTCATTGGCTTGAGCTACAAGGACACACTTTTGCCAAAACCAGTGAAATGCACTGGGTCCTTCGGTGGAAAATCTGTGGTAAAACGACCTGTGTTCTTAATGAATTTAAAATCACAGACTGTGGGAGAGCCTTGAACCGGGAGGGCCCAGAGAATAGCGATAAACTACAGAATTGGAGTCAGGGAAAGAGGAAATGAAAGCTAGATGTTATTGAAGAGAGAAGATCCTGGGGAGGTTATTACTACCTTGAGTCAAACAGTGCTGGAAGCTATAAACAGTCCTAAGCTTCCCAGTGAATGAGTAATCTGTCTGTCAGCTTGGCATCGCTAGAGCAAGCGCCTGAGACAACGTCCCAAGAGGCAAGGTTTATTTATTCTTCCTCACAGTTCTGGAAGAGTAGGTCCTTGCTGACTGGCCCTGTTGCTGTTGAGCCAATCATGGCAGGGAGCATGTGGCAGAGCAAAACTGCTTACCTCAAAGGGGGACACTGTTGGGGAGGGGGGTAGAGCTCCAGCAGGAGGGGAGGGAGTGGACAAGGGAGGAAATGAGTGGGTGGATGCAGGCAAAGTATGTTTGAGATATAGATGACAAAAGTAAGCCAAGCACAAGTTTTGATATGTAGAGACACATATATATGAACTATACATAATGTGAACTATATACATACATAGGAAAATCATACAATGAAACCCATTATTTTGTACACTAATTACTCTTTGGGGGATGGGAACCAGAGCGCTATGGCTCAGTGGTGAAGAGCACCTACTGTTCCTGCAGAGGTTCCATCTGCAACGCCAGTTCCAGGAGATATGACGCCCCCTTCTGGCCTTCAAGGACACTGCATGCATGCAGTATGCATACCTACATACAGAAAAACACTCAAATACATAAAAATAAATAAGTCTTTTAAAAATAACTTTTTAAAGAGAGGATTCCTGCAACCTAGCAATTCCCTCTGGGTATACACCCTAAAGTACCTGCCCAGATGTGCAAAGGACAAGAACGTGCATTGACTTTGGTTCTTAGTAGTGGTAGGTGTTGGATAAGAAGCAATGAAAATGTTGTCTACAGGAGAATTAACTAATCACACACAGTTGCCCAATAGAATATTATTCTACAGGTTATTGCAAATAAGTTATTTTTATATTGAAAAACCTCACCCCCCCCTTAACGCTAGTAGCTGTAATACCATATTGCAAGGCTTAAGGAACAAACAAGTCAGGGCTTGTCATGAGTCAGGATATCTACAATCAGGCATCTGGGTCTCCTGCTGGGGGATGAAAGGCCAAGAATTTGCCCCAGCATGAGCTCATGGCCTCATTTAAACTGA
>LOJH01005829.1:11229-28486 GCA_001685095.1 Ellobius talpinus | reverse complement strand
ACAGTCCCATAGTGCTTTGCAAATTTCTAATTAAAACATCACACACACACATACGCACACACACACACACACACACACACACACCCCTAGAGAAAATGTGCCAGCATGTATGGATCACCCAATCAAAAAAGGAGCTGCCTTATTTAACTTTTGCCTCCACCCCTAAGTATAAATAACCAAAATGACAGATAAGTAGGAGATTAAGTAGGCCACATCACCTAAACAGTAAGTGACTGGCTGAGAATCACTCTGTGAAAGACAGCACCGCATCCAGCTTACTTGGTCCCTCTAGGCCTGGTGCTCCTATCAACAACCCACTACACCTTCTCTCAGCCATCGTACTGGTATCTACAGTCTGTCTCCTGACAAAGCTGTTTTCTCCACTCCCAGGTCGCTTAGGGCATGGAGCTGAAGAACTATGAGCAGCCGGTGGTTCTGAGAGAGGACAACCTCCGCCGGCGCCGGAGGATGAAGCCACGCAGTGCGGCAGCCAGCCTGTCCTCCATGGAGCTCATCCCCATTGAGTTCGTGCTGCCCACCAGCCAGCGCATCAGCAAAACTCCAGAAACAGCACTGCTGCATGTGGCTGGCCATGGCAACGTGGAGCAAATGAAAGCCCAGGTCTGGCTACGCGCACTCGAGACCAGTGTGGCCGCCGAATTCTACCACCGGTTGGGCCCAGACCACTTCCTCCTGCTCTACCAGAAGAAGGGGCAGTGGTATGAGATCTACGACAGGTACCAAGTGGTGCAGACCCTAGACTGCTTGCGCTACTGGAAGATGATGCACAAGAGCCCCGGTCAGATCCACGTGGTACAGCGACACACACCTTCTGAGGAGACCCTAGCTTTCCAGAAGCAGCTCACCTCCCTGATTGGCTACGACGTCACTGATGTCAGCAACGTGCACGATGATGAGCTAGAGTTCACCCGCCGCCGTCTGGTCACGCCTCGCATGGCAGAGGTGGCTGGCCGTGATGCCAGACTCTATGCTATGCACCCTTGGGTGACGTCCAAACCTCTGCCAGACTACCTGTCAAAGAAGATTGCCAACAATTGCATCTTCATCGTCATCCATCGGAGCACCACCAGTCAAACCATCAAGGTCTCCGCAGATGATACCCCTGGCGCCATCCTCCAGAGCTTCTTCACCAAGATGGCCAAGAAGAAGTCCCTATTAAATATCCCAGAAAGTCAGAGTGAGCAGGACTTTGTGCTGCGGGTCTGTGGCCGCGATGAGTACCTGGTAGGCGAAACGCCCCTTAAAAACTTCCAGTGGGTGAGGCAATGCCTCAAGAACGGAGATGAAATACACCTGGTGCTCGACACGCCTCCAGACCCAGCCCTAGACGAGGTGAGGAAGGAAGAATGGCCACTGGTGGATGACTGCACTGGAGTCACCGGCTACCATGAGCAGCTCACCATCCACGGCAAGGATCACGAGAGTGTGTTCACAGTGTCTCTGTGGGACTGTGACCGAAAGTTCAGGGTCAAGATTAGAGGCATTGACATCCCTGTCCTGCCCCGGAACACCGACCTCACTGTGTTTGTGGAAGCCAACATCCAACACGGACAACAAGTCCTTTGCCAAAGGCGAACCAGCCCTAAGCCCTTCATGGAGGAAGTGCTCTGGAATGTGTGGTTGGAATTCGACATCAAAATCAAAGACTTGCCCAAAGGGGCCCTATTAAACCTCCAGATCTACTGCTGCAAAACGCCAGGACTGTCCAGCAAGGTTTCTGCAGAGACGCCAGGCTCGGAGTCCAAGAGCAAAGCCCAGCTTCTCTATTATGTGAACTTACTGTTAATAGACCACCGGTTCCTGCTCCGCCATGGTGACTATGTCCTCCACATGTGGCAGATATCTGGGAAGGCAGAGGAACAAGGCAGCTTTAATGCTGACAAGCTCACATCTGCAACCAACCCTGACAAGGAGAACTCAATGTCCATCTCCATTCTGCTGGACAACTACTGTCACCCCATAGCCCTGCCTAAGCATCAGCCCACCCCTGACCCAGAAGGAGATAGGGTCCGAGCTGAAATGCCCAATCAGCTTCGCAAGCAACTGGAGGCGATCATAGCCACGGATCCACTTAACCCCCTCACAGCAGAGGACAAAGAACTGCTGTGGCATTTTAGATATGAAAGCCTGAAGCATCCGAAGGCATACCCTAAGCTATTCAGTTCCGTGAAATGGGGACAGCAAGAAATTGTGGCCAAAACATACCAGCTGTTAGCCAGAAGGGAAGTGTGGGATCAAAGTGCTTTGGACGTTGGTTTAACCATGCAGCTCCTGGACTGCAATTTTTCAGATGAAAATGTAAGAGCCATTGCAGTTCAGAAACTGGAGAGCCTGGAGGACGATGATGTTTTGCATTACCTTCTCCAGCTGGTGCAGGTAGGCGCTGGGGAGGTTTAGCAGGAACTGCTGTCCCAGAGAACGGATTTGCATGAGCACAGGCACCCTCTGCAGCCTTCATCCCACACCCTTTGTTCGGTTTCGTGATCAGTCAGACCAGAGCTGATAAAGCCACGCCAAAAAGTTGTAAACGCTCTCATTGACTTTTTTTTTCAGTGTCTTTTTGAGGGTTTGCCAGCAAGCTTTTGAAAGACATCAGTGCCATCCTTCACATTTTAGGAGAATTGCCCCAGAGTGGGAATCACATTGTCCTCATTAATTATTTTAATGATGAGTTGAACTTGTTGCAAACTCCCTTATGCCAAGGCTCCAAGTGTTTTACATATATTTTTGTATATTGTGTCAT
Organism: Ellobius talpinus; assembly: GCA_001685095.1. NCBI lineage: Eukaryota > Metazoa > Chordata > Mammalia > Rodentia > Cricetidae > Ellobius > Ellobius talpinus. The sequence goes on along the minus strand of LOJH01005829.1, from coordinate 25,722 downwards.
TTGATTCCACCAATAGCTATAATGGTGGTCAAATTAGAATTTGGATTTGCATTTTATACATATGGAAACTGAGATACAATAAGCTATGAGCTCAAGACCACACATTTTTAAAAAGAAATGGACCGACTAACCCCTGGCTTTAATCATGTTCACATCTACCAAATATCCTGCATGAATCTAGTGGGAGGATAATGCAGGCTAGAAAAATTTTAACCTCTGTCTGTGCTTATTACAGTTCGTAGAATAACATGTCATATCCCAGTGACATCTTTTAACAGTTTTTCTTAATTCTTGAGAATTTCATACAGGTATATATTGAAATATGATCATATATAACCCCTAGTTTCCCTACAAATTATCTTCTGTCCTTGTTAATATATCTCTCAAGTTAATGTCTATTTTTTTTCTGATAACTGGTAAGTCCAATTATCACTGTCCATGTGTTTATGGGTGTGCAGCCACCCACTGGAGAAGCATGGGAATCTTACCAGTGGCCACATCTTCCAGAAAGCGTGACTTTCCCTCTCCTGTCAGCTCTCCACTGCCAATAGCTCCTCAGTAAGAGGCGGGCCTCAAGGTGCTCTACCCCAGCTGTGATAGACGTGGGCTGCTTTGATCCTGTGTGTGTCGTGTACCGGTAACCACAGTTACTGTGAGTTCAGGATGGCTTTGAGGCCGTTTTACGTGAAGAAATGTCATGCTTAGTACTGTACTCCTATGGCTGGGGAATTCATAAGCCCTAGGGTAGAACTCGCTATTGTTATTTGACTAAATGGTTGTACTGAGCCGAATCTTGGCAGCTGCCCTCTTCAAACAGGCATGGGACTGTGTTTCACTCAGTTCCCATGATTCTCCCTGTGGTCCTGTGGGGTCAGCGATATGCCTGTGATTTAGCTGGGTTGTCAAAGAACTAAGAAGCAAGAATGCTGCTCATGATAGTAGTTCTCAACTTACGTTCTATTAAAGGAAAAGCTGAGATAGAAATGGTATTGTACAATGCAGATGTGGTTATTCCTTAGTTCAACAACTTCTTCAGTGAGAAGACAAATCCTCCAGATTTTCTGCAATGCACATGTGTGTGTGTGTCTTTGTCAGCTCTATTAAGTGCCCGTGTGTTTAATAACAAATTATGAAAAGGGCTTCTGGGAAAACCATAGAGTACTATGAGTAAACAGGGGGTCAGGTAGCACTTAATTTTGATTAATGTATCTAGAGAAAGTTCTGAGTAGGTAATACTTGATCTGACAATTTTTCATTAAAACTTTCCAAAGTAAACTTTATTGGATTCAAAGATAAATAACGTTTTTCTAGGAACAACTTTGGGTGAAAGAGGTCAATTGGAGCTGAAATTTGAAGAGTGGCGCTCGTTTGTGCAGTGATTTGAAACATTTCAGCCCCGACTAAATGACTCACTGTTAGCTAAAATGGTCCCTTGGTGGCGATCTGCATCATTGCTGTAGAAGTGAAACACGAAGGAAGACCAGCTCTAGAGTTAGAAACTTACAGCACAATCTAAAGTGAGCTCTGTTGACTGAGAAACCACATTCTCAGAAGTCAACTTAAATGCAGCTTCTGTGGCACCTACTTGACCACACCCAAGAGAGGCATTTTTGAAAGAGGGACTAAAGGTCAGTATTGATAGTATCTAACTGCAAACTCAGAGTGAGAACTGTAAACATACCAAAAAGACTTCAGGCTCCAAAATACGTGCTAGGGTGGAAATGTCTTCTGTTCTTTGGGGGGAAAGAATGACCATTCTTATTTATAAAGGAACTATTCTAAGATAGTTAATTTTAGAGTTATATACATGACCTACCTTCTAACTTAAAATATGCATTAATCGTTAAATAATATTTGTTGCTTTTAAAACTATTAGCTATTTAAAGTTTAACTTATTGAAAAATAAAACATGAAAAATAAGCAGGCACTCACAAAGATTTAGTTTACTTTTTTCCATTTTATGGGTTATCTTTCTTCAATAATAGAGCTGTCATTTCATGTGTCAATATCACAGAACCAACACTGTGAAGATGACCAAACACTAACAATGAAGACAGTCAGGGGTATTTGACACAAAGCTCCATGCCACAGTTTGGTGGGTAGGGACTAAGAAGGGAGGAGTTGCCCAAAAGGGAAGCTATGGGGCTTCAGGACACTTGGCACTCAGCTGCATCTAATGTTCCTCTCTTGAGTGCTGTATTGCTCCGGTCCATTTGCTTTACAACAGGCTTTCTTGACTTCCACTTTAAAGAAATATTATAGCTATGTCTACCTCTTCCCTTCCAATAACTCAATTCATTCTAACTTGGAACAAGGCCTTTGCAACTTCATCTCTGCCATTACCCTGACCACTGCACTGAGCATGAGGGGTCCTGCACCATGCAGTCCTCTTGTAGGATGCTAAGCAAGTGCCCACCTCCCCATCTTCAGTGTCCACTAAACAGGGCATTTGATGTGACTGGCTAGGAAGATTCTTACCACCTTAACTGGAAATATTCATTCACATAGAACCATGGCTTTTTATCCATTTCATTTCTTCTGACTGACCACCACAGAGTATAATCCTTCAAATGCCAACATGCTCTTCTTTTAGGCTGTGAAATTTGAACCATACCATGACAGTGCTCTGGCCCGATTCCTGCTGAAGCGCGGTTTGAGAGTAAGTATTTCCATTTTGATAACTGCATGACAATTTAGGGTACCAGGAATTGCCTGATAAACCTATGACATTCGTCATCCTGACCTAAACCATCTTGTACCCATCTCAGAACAAAAGAATTGGCCACTTCTTGTTCTGGTTCCTGCGAAGTGAGATAGCCCAGTCCAGACACTATCAGCAGAGGTTCGCCGTGATCCTGGAAGCATACCTGCGGGGTTGCGGCATGGCCATGCTGCAGGACTTCACGCAGCAGGTCCAAGTGATCGAGATGCTACAAAAAGTGACCATTGATATCAAATCGCTCTCTGCTGAGAAGTATGATGTCAGCTCCCAAGGTACAGTGGCTGAAATTTCTCAGTTCTCCTTTTAAATGCCATGATTGGTATGATTCTTCTTTCTGAAATTCAAGTTGTATTTTGCTAAAAGCAGTCAAGAAGACATTTTTTTGTTTCCTAATTGCATGAAGTAAGCAGATTTAAAGCTCTCCTTCTATAAGACATGATGCTTTAAGACCATAAATTCATATGTTCTTAAAAATGAAGTTATATATATGAAATTTGGAGAAATTGAAGAACCATGTGTGCATAGAAGATTTAATTTTCAATAACAGTTTTATATACAAAAAGTTATTTCCAAATCCTCTCCTTTCCCCATCTTTGAATATGTTCATGCTAATTTCAGATTGTCAGAATATTGAGAGGTTAGGTTGAGAATAATACACATATGTAAATGTATGTCACCTTCACACATGCACGCACACACACACACACACATAATTCCTCTCTGTAGCCATTTCCAATATCTTGTCTCTGCCTTAGGAAAATTGATCACTCCTTTAAGGTTTTGATAGATACTGCATGAAATTGTCTTCACTGACACATCTTTCTGGCAAAATAAACTGTATGAATCTTGAACCTAGAAAATATCTTTTACTCAGTTAATAAGCCTGGACCCAGAACTATGGCTTAAAGAGGATACTAACATCCCCAACCAGCGATTTAAGCTTTTAAATATTTCTAGCCTTCCCTTTGGATTGTCTTCTAGTACATGGCTCGTGCTACCCTCCAAAACTACTAATGGTAGTAAAAACAATCTTAGATTTGAACAGGCCTCTTCCTGTTTTCCAGGCAGTAATCTGTACTCCCTGTGTTTTGCCTTGAGAATTTTGAGGTTGCCACATCTTTTGTACGTAACCTAACTTCCTCTTTTGAGAAGAATTTACAGAACTGTAGCCTGACTCTATTGAATAGTCTTCACAAGTCTCCTCTAAAAACCAGATGGCCCTTGACTCAGGCTGGAAAGACAAGGGCAGGGTGAGACTCGCTCTCAGCACACCCTCCTCTGCTGTGGTGATAGAGGATTTCCCACATGCACTCACATACATCCTCCGCCTATAAAGGGATGTTCCCAGTTAAGTGGCTCACAGTAATCCTGACTTACTTGGTCTACTCAATAGTTAGATCTCCAAAGGCAGAGTTCTATAATCCTTTTCTTACTACTACTCTCCAAACCAAATACGTAGACTACAAAGGAAATGTGACCCCAGGTTATGCTTAGATAGTAGATAGTACGGATGCCTTGTGCTGGCTTAACTCTTCCTCTATGCTTCTGACAGTTATTTCACAACTTAAGCAAAAGCTTGAAAACCTGCAGAATTCCAGTCTTCCCAAGAGCTTCAGAGTTCCCTATGATCCTGGACTGAAAGCTGGTACCCTGGTGGTAGGTATCAGTGGGATGTCTCTGTGTGTTCCTTATGTCTTACAAGTGTCTAGCATGCTTTCTAGAGTCAGGGCCTTCACAATGGATCTTCTGAAGGCACAGGGAGCTAGAGCAGCCCTGGATGGGGTTCTGTCAAGCCCCTCCCTAATCTCTAGAACCCAATGCTCCAATAATACTCAGTAATTTATCATATACTGTGTTTAAAATCAGCTTACTAGTATATTCTTTACATGAGCAATTGTCCATTAGTGTGAATTCAGTGAGTTTTCTGTACCAGCAGCAAAATCGAGATACTCAACATTCTTCTAAAAATGTTACAGAATTCTTTAAGTCAGAATCAGCTGGCCGTACTGTAGGAGGGTCTATACCTCACTCTTTATTGATCTAAGTGTCTGTGTGCATGTCAGTAACACTGCAGTAACAACCACTTTGCGTGCTTGTAAGGATCTTACAGCAGTATATCTCCAGTAACCCACCTCTTTTGCATGTATTTTAAACCCCATAGTATATTATTTTTCTTTAAACAAAATATATGCATAGCTAAACAGATTAAACCATTTTAAACATTTACCCACATATTATTATGCTGGGTACTCTCTCAATACCATTTTTCTTGGAACTTCAACAATTTATCCTACAAGCTGTTGGCAATACATTCTTCCAGAACTAATTTAGCTGAAAATATTTACTATGCATTTATTTTTTGAGCAATATTTTCACTAAACTTAACTTATTTTCTCTTGCCATACCATTCTCTTCTGGTTGGCCTATGTCCTGATGAGAATACGCTAGCTTTGTCTTTGATGTTCTGTTTGTAATATATCCTTTTTCCCCTGTTTCTTTTCATGTCTCTTTCCTCCCTGGTTTTCGGTGGGTTGGTGATGATGTGTGTTGGCACAGGTTTCTTATATAAAGTACCAGGCTATGGTGCTCCTTGCACGTGTGGGCGTCTGTTCTATCACACTTGGAAACTGTTGTATTAGTATTATTATTGCCTCCCTTTCTGTTCTGCCCTCCCTTTGAGACTTCAGGGACCACAGAGTTCTATCTGTCATCTAATGTCTGACAAGAGTTGTCCATGTGTCTTTCCTGGTCTAGTTGCTCATAGGACAGAAACGCTTGTAGCAGTTAAACCTCACGAAAAGAAGAGGAGACACTTCCTTCACGTCTCTAAATCTATAAACAGTTACTAGTAAAGTGGCCTCATAGCAAAGGCACATTCAATCCACTGTCACAGTTTAGATAACAGTATTGTAATACATGAATATAGCTTTCCAACTGTTTGCTTTTTTAAAACCGACATCATATTTTTATTTATTTCTTTTTATTTTATGTGTGTGAGCATTCTTGCTTGCCTGCTATGTACATGCAGTGCCTGAGGAGACCAGAAGAAGACGGGTGGATCCCCTGGAATTGGAATTTCAGGCTGTTGTGAGCTGCCCTGTGTGGGTGCTGAGAACCAACCCCAGTCCTCTGCAAGAGCAGTGCTCTTAACTGCTGAACCCTCTCTCCAGCCCCCTACATTATGTTTTTGATTTGTGGTGCATTCACTTTTGGCTAAAACCCAGCAAAGGTTTGGGTTTGATTTTATGGCTGCTGTCACAGTGCTTTGTTTAGATATGAGGGTTGTGGGGGACTGGGCTGGAAGCCCTGTGCCCAAGAGCCAGATTTTCCATGTATTCCTGTTAAACTTCCCTGATTTAGATTTGACTGACATCTGATTCTTGAGTAATAATATTTCAGACACTGTGGTAGGTCTAGAACTCCTTTTTCAAATTAAATATCAGGAAGGGAATGCAGAAACAGATACTAGCATCAGTGCTCTGAGCTAATGGTGGTGTGGAGAACCAGTATGGGAATGGGGGAAGGTAGTGCCTGCTGCACATGTGACCTTTCACAGACCTTTAGAGCTCCTCGGAGTACAGTCTGAGAGCCATCGTTGGAAGGACTGTGAATTTTCTCACATGCAGAGAGCATTTTGAGTTTAGACAAGAGCACCTTCTATATTCAATCCAAATATTGAAAATCATTTTCCAACCAGGACTTTGCCCTTGTGTACAGAAATGCTCTACAAGAGAATCAGAGCCCCTGCAGTGTGTATTCATTTTGTGATATTGTAACCACTTCCTTGCAGATTGAAAAATGCAAAGTGATGGCCTCCAAGAAAAAGCCCCTGTGGCTCGAGTTTAAATGTGCTGACCCTACAGTCCTGTCCAATGAAACCATCGGAATCATCTTTAAACATGGCGATGATCTTCGACAAGACATGTTGATCTTACAGGTAAGTTGAGGTAAAGGAACTGTGTGTTTTGCAATTATTTGAAGAAAGGATTTTATATTAGTCTAAAACATGCCTTCCTTTCTGTTTTCTGTTTCATGTGATAAACAGCAATCAAAGGGTACTTAATAGAGAAGTCTTACTTGGTGAATGTAGCTATGGATCATTAGGCAAACCATCTAACGAGCACCATGGTTCTCTCCACCCTGCCAAAGATGGGTATCCAACATTCCCTAGCAGGCGGATATACTCCCCTCACCTAGGCTCTTTAACACTCCATTCTGCGCATGGAGGAATAGGCTGTGGGAATGACTTGTCTGCAGTACCCGGTTTATCCCAGTTCACAGACATACCAGTCCATCAGTAGGCATATTCCGTAAATACATCCCCTTTGGCACTCAAACACCAGCTCAAGAATGATGTGTACAAAGAGAAAAGGATGAGGTGGTTGCACAGATGAAAGGGAGGAGGCAAATGGTGAAGGTATCACTTTAAGATTTTATTAAACATTTCTGTGCCGGCTTTAGCTTCACAAGTCTATAAAGCTATGCTCTCCAGCTTCTCATGCCTCATTGGAAGAGGCGAAAGTTTTTAAAACCTAGTATGATTTATTTAGAATAGACAAAGCATTGTATGTTAAAGGCAGGCTATTTAAAACCAATATTTTCAATTTTCCTTAAGATTCTGTTTTAGCTTATTTCTAACATAGTGCTCAGCTTTCTTTTCAAGGACAGGTCATTTCATTGCTGTTGTTGTCTTCTTTTGTTTTTGTTTTCTGTCCAAGAAAGATTTTTAAAAGGAAAAGGAAAGACATTATTTAATCTTTTTTATAATGAACTTTGTTTTAAATAAATCTGTAGAATCTTTTGAATTTGCAAAGATGAGCATTTCAAAGCCACAAAAAGTTGCTTTCCTGTTGCTCTAATTCTGAGGGACAGTTCGTACTTAGACTTTGAAACTCACTGTTTACTGTAACTCTCTAAGCCTTTGTTCTTTTGCCCTCTGAATGGAAACAATAATTATATTCCTGATAGAAGGATCACACTTAAAAGAAGAACCAGCTAACACGTGGTGTTGATATCACCATTACTGATTTCACCGCCTTGGTTGAAGCATGGGCCTTGTGGATATCAGAGGAGCAAACATGCAAAAGGGCATTAAGTTGTTGTGGGAAACAGACATAAGAAGTGGAGTGTTTGATAAGGGAGATAATGAAATGTGTCAAAAAAAAAAAACAAGAACCCCTCCCCCAAGTGAAAAGTATTATCCATTTCTTCAACGTAGACCCCAGGGACTGAAATTAACAGATTTGCAATGGCAGGAAATTTCTGAGTTGTATTTTAAATTTACTCATATACTATGTGTAACCAGAGAAGATTCCTGGCTTTTTTATTTTAAATTTTTTATTCATTTTACATACCAACCAGCTTCCCTGGCCTCCTCCTGCCCCCTGCTAGCTCCCCGCCANCCCCCCATCCCCTCCTCCCAAAGGGTAAGATCTCCTATGGGGAGTCAACAAAGCCTGGTACATTAAGTTGAGGCAGGACTAAGGTACCCCCTCTTCCTGCATCAAGGCTGAGCAAGGCATGCCATCCTGGGGAATAGGCTCCAAAACCCCAGGTCGTGCACCAGGGATAGATCCAGGTCCTACTGCCAGGGAGCCCTCAAACAGACCAAGCTATACAACTGTCTCCCACATGCAGAGGGCCTAGTTAGATCTCACGCAGGTTTCCCAGATGTCTGTCTAGAGTCTAGAGTCCATGAGCTCCTACAAGCTCGGGTCAGCTGTCTCCATGGGCTTCCTTGTCATGATCTTGATGGCCCCCCCCTTGTTCATATAGTCCCTCCTCCCTCTCTTAGACTGGACTCCCAAAGCTCAGCCTGGTGCTTGGCTGTCGCTCACTCCATCCCTCCCCCAACTTGACCATCCTGTTCCCTCCTCTCTACTGCCCCCCCAGTTTATCCAAGCTTCCTGGCTTTTTTAAGAGAGAAGAAAATGCATTGGCCAACATCTATGTATAGTAGAAATGTCTGTGCTTGATTCCCAGATTCTACGCATCATGGAGTCCATTTGGGAGACTGAATCTCTGGACCTGTGCCTTCTGCCATATGGCTGCATCTCAACTGGTGACAAAATAGGTTTGTAGTTGCATCAGGCAATGAGCATACCACTCTCAGAGAAAGTGTTCCGTAGCTGGCAAGCTACAGTTAAAAATCAAAAGGTAGCTATGGCCCCAGGTTGCTGAAAGTGACTCTCGGTTCAATGACGACATAATGAAGACACGCGGATAACTGACTCAGGCTGGTGACCACAGTGGGAACGAGCATCCTGAGAACTGCCCCCTCCTCCAGCTCCTTCCCCATCTCCAGCACAGCCCATGCCGTTGCGCATTAAGCTTTTCTCTCACAAATAACATTTAAAATTAGACAGAAAGAACTGTCACTTCTTTTTAAATTCCAGAATTCACATTACTGGAGCTATTACCCACTCCACTCAGGTACTTTTTTAGACATTTAACATTTTAGTTTCAATCACTCTTATTTTTATTCAAGGTTCTCCTATGAGAACTGCACAAAACATTTTAGGCCATGTTACCTAAAAAGGGAAAGGTACCAATCACCAAGCAAGAAAGGCTGAACTTGGCACATAAATGTCTTTATTTGTTAGTCCTCAAAAGCAGCCATTTCCTCTCCTTATTCAGGGATACTGAAAGGGGATTCCACACAAATTCTGCAGCCATTGGCTGTTATTACCTTTTCAAAAAACAAACAAACAAAAAATAGCTCAGACCTGAAAAATAGAGCTTTGACCTCAAAAAGAATCAGATAAAAGAAAAACGCTCTACTCCACTCAGTCAAGACTTGGCAGCGTTGAATTCTGTGACTCTTCACACAGGAATGATTGAGATTGTGAAAGATGCCACAACAATCGCTCAAATTCAGCAAAGCACAGTGGGTAACACAGGAGCATTCAAAGATGAAGTCCTGAATCACTGGCTCAAGGAAAAATGCCCTATTGAAGAGAAGGTGAGTTCCTGCTCTCCCATCCCCACCCCGGGCCCAATCCTCCATCCAGCTTGTCTTCCATCTGATAGTCGTGACTTCTGGTCTGGACAGGTTCTTCCGATGGATGTCTCTGGGTTTGCTCCTGAAGCAGTGGTGGTTTCAAGGGTTTTTCCCCTGATGATACAGCTTATCTGTGAGACAGAGTGCCTAGTTCTAGACCCAGGAAACATTTGCTTCAGTTTTGATTACCATTCAAGCTTTGCATAGAATTTGTTTCTCTGAAATGGTCTGTTAGCACTTTTAAAGCTATTTTTGTTGTTCAACACAAAGATTTAGTTAGCATATATACATTCCTTCATACCAAACAAAATAATTTGCCGTGTACTACTGTGGATCTCAACGGTAAGTTATGGATGTTGAAAATGTCCATCTTGCTGAAGTGCGTATGCTGTATCCTTCACAAACTGTTTGGTTGGTCTGTCTGGGCACCATTTAAAGTTCTACCCTACAAGAATAGCACCTGACATTTGCATGGCTATCAGCCTCGGTGGAGGGAATATAATTAGTAACTTTTATTAATCTGTTATACATGAAGACTTGTGAAACCATCCATCCACTTAAGTGATCACAAGCAAAGCATGAATGCAGAAATGTCTATAGTTTTGTACAGTTGTGGGCAAGGAGAGGACAAGAACCTTGAACAAATTACTGTAGCCTTTTGCTTCTTGAGTCTCCCTCATATCCGGGTGTCTGGTTGACTCTTTACTAAAAATACAAGTAGAACATTATGACAGTTGGCTCCTCCTTGATGAGAAACTAATGAGACTGGACTCAACTTTCTTGCTTTCTGAAGTGGTTCCTAGAACACTGTCTTTCTGGAAGACATTTGTAATCGACTCTGCTGCTCTCTGTGCTTGGAGAGCAACTGGCATTCACACACAACCTCATCAGTTTCAGGCAGCAGTGGAGAGGTTTGTTTACTCCTGTGCCGGCTACTGTGTGGCGACATTTGTTCTCGGGATAGGTGACAGACACAACGACAACATTATGATCTCAGAGACAGGTGAGTTTGCCCACTGTAAAATAAAATTATCAGAGTAGCATGGTATATATGATATATATATGAAACATTCTGTTTTAATCAGTCCTAAGTGTTCAGTTAAGTGACATAAAATACGTTCACATTATCTTGCAGTCATCACCGCTGTCCATATGAAGCACTTGTCCTCATTAAACATTACCCACCCCCACCCCATCCCCCTGGCACAGAGTAAGAGTCGAACTGGAGTCCAGGCCTAGAAGTTATTGTGAACAGGGACACTCGTCACTTTAGACAGAGGGTTGATGGGTAAGAGAAGAAGGGCAAGAAATGAGACTAAAGAGACAGAGAACATTCTGGCAAGAGGTAGAAAGAAAGGTTGGGGAGTAAATCCTAGAAACTGGTGATGATAGAAGGTATCAACCATGTCAAATGTTGCAAAAAGATGTTAGAACAAATAATAAGACACATGAAATATCCTCCCATCTAAGACACTCAAGTCCCTAACTCTCTGAGCCTTACTGATTCATGCTACTCTGAGAATGGCCAGTAATGGCCAGTAATGGCCACCATACAGATGTTCATATGTGGAATTTGAACACATTTTTATAGTCTTCCAGGCATAGTTGCCAATACCTATAAGTCCACCACTCTGGAGACTGAAGGAGGATTGCAAAGTTCAAAGCCAGCCTGTGCTGCATAGACTCTGTCACAGAATTTTTTTAAGAGTAGAGTTTAAAGAAAAAGCACCAAAGCTTGGAGTGAGTTACTTATTCTTTGACAAGGTCAACACAAAAGAATAGTGCATTTGTGGATTATAGAAATGATAAAAGACCAAATAAATAAAAACTAACGTGGTTCTGCTGATAGTGATGGTAATAGTGGCAGAACTGACCCCAGAGAGGTTCAAAATGGCATTTCTTTAGTGCTACTTGAAAGTAAAACTAAAACTCCTCTTACTGGATTGGAATATGACACCATCCTGTCAGTTACATGAAGGCCATGGTGTCTCTTAAACATGATGCTCAAATATTAGCTAGAGTTTGATTTACCTAAGAACATTTTGGAGACCGGTATTTTTTGGACGACATTTGGTACCATCTAATAACTAAGCCCATCAACAGATATCTGCAGCTGTTCCTTTCACACGCCTTGTAAAACTGAAAATATCAAAGGCTAAAATAAAAGAGGATGAAAATGCTTTCACTCAAGATCATTCTCAGGCAACCGCAAAATCGTTTCAAAAAACGAAAATGTTAATAAGCACTTATGCTGTGTGATGATTTCAGGCACTTTCTTCTCTTCAGGAAACCTATTTCACATAGACTTTGGACACATTCTTGGGAATTACAAAAGTTTTCTGGGCATTAATAAAGAGAGAGTGCCATTTGTCCTAACCCCAGACTTCCTGTTTGTGATGGGAACTTCTGGAAAGAAGACAAGCCCACACTTCCAGAAATTTCAGGTATGTGACCCTGAACCCTGTCTCCCTCACCTGTCAATACCAATCAAGCACACTGTAGAACTCACCTCTTTCTCCCCTTATGAGATGACCACCCACTTCCTCCTCCTTACCTCTGTGCATTTCCCCAAGTATACGCAAACCAATGCTTTCAGGGACCTACTCACGAAAACCAAACAGCAAGCAAAAATGTCCCATAAGGGATGGCCCTGGGTGGTGCTGGTGCTGAGGACAGATTCAAGAAAGTACAACCATGGAGATTGAGCTATTCGAGACTTTGACTAGAAGAGTCAAACTTCAAGTATATTTCAGGGCTCACAAACAAGTGTGAGCTTCACTTGGTTTTTGCTACTGTGTGTGCATTTATCATATTAACAACAGGGGATTCTTGTAGCACGGACCGGTTTTGTTGTATGAAGGGTAGTCCCCTTTTCATTGACAGCATGACCACAGGTTCTCCACTGAGCTCTGGTTCCATCTGTCTGCAAAGAAGCCCCCCCCCACAGGAGTCTACTTGAGAGTGTTCAGATTCAAACACACAATGATAGCATGTTATACATACAAATTTAATAACTGTGAATGAACACAATTCAGAAAAGTTGTAAGTACATCTATTTTCTAACAATGCAAACACAAAACAGAAACCACGAGTTACTGCTTAAGAAGTCCCTTTGCCTTGGGTGGTCTGCACATAGCCAGCTTCCTAATGTGCCTTCAATGTAGTTTTATTTGTCTCAGGGACAAGGCTTTTTCTTAAGGTTTCTTAGGGCCCAGCATGATTCTTGGGTGATGCCATGAGCCTTGAAGTGCAGGGGAACAGCTACTCACCTGTGCCTGCTGAAACTGGGGCTCTTGATCTACTGGCTGATTGTCTGGTTGGTAATAATGACACATACCCTCTCCGGTCAGATAGTTTTAGGAGTTGGACATGTGCTTTTCTGCATACAGTCACAGTTTCCAGGAACTGAACATGTTTCAGGAGGTGGGTGGAAGTATTCCACTATTTAAAGAAGAGAAGGCACTCAGTTTTACTCTCTTGAGAGTGGAGTTGATCTGACTAGCTTTGGACAGAACATGGCAACAGCAAATAGCAGCTTAGTGAGTCAAACAAATGCCTGGAATTTCGCTTTAGTCCTGTAGAATCACAGCTGCTACCTTTTGCCAGTGAGTGATGTTCCCTAGGAGTCTGTCCCTTTGTCCAGCTGCTGCAGACGTCTTTATGAACCCACACAGAGGTCAGGTCACTCCACCAGATCCCAGCAGTTCTCCCCTTTGGCTTTCTTATTGCTTCTGCCCCAGTTTTTTTTTTTTCAATTTAAAAACATTTGCGATGAAAACATTTTTATAATGAGGAAGCCAGGAGAAGCTCCCTGCCCCTCCCAACAAAATTTACTCAATGCAATACCTGAATGGGAAGTTTCTCAAGCCTGTGCTCTTTGGTCTAAGAACATTTCTTCATTCTTTGTGAAATATGAAAGCATCTTTCTTAAGCCCTTAGCCCCTACCCCTTCAGTCACATGATATCTATATAGTTTGTATCACCCAAAGCACACTTCTGTGTTTAGAAGACTGGTCAGCATTTTCACACCTGTGATTATTACCTACATAATGACCACAACACAGGTATCAAAGGGTAACCTTTGTGTCAGGCACACTTGAGATGCTTCCCAACTGTGTCCAGGATGACAGTCACTCATTCCTTTAGAGCCTTGCTTTCTTCATCTGTAAAGAAGGAATATGGCCTACTTATGGTTTTTCTAGGTACTATTTAGTGAGTTAGTATTATAAAGAGAAACCTTTTATGTAGCTCACAGTTCTGAAGGTTCCAGACCAAGACCATCAGTCCCATGACTCTAGAGCAGCAACCATCTCAGAGCTAGCTGCTCAGCATTATTGCAATGAAATCATAGACCACAGCAAGACTCCATCACCATTGGTTGATGGTTTATTGACATCAGGCAAATCTTCACACTTTGGAAATGTTTAATATACTGTTTTTGAAATGAAGTTCAGACAATACATGAAACATGACAAGACAGCTTGTTAAGGTTAAAGAGAGAGTTGAATCCCCACCTCTACCTGTTTTTATCCCTTGCCCCCATTTGCCCGCTTAACTCATAGCAAGAGAAAGCTGACCACTGATTCAGGAAATTATCCACATGCAGAATTTCCAAATCTTCACAAAGATGGGCAACTGAGCTTTATCTTTAACGCTGGACTTGAGCAAATTCTTTTGCTTTTCTTCTTTCTTTCTTTTTTCCTTTCTTTCTTTCTTTTTCTTTCGAGACAGGGTTTCTCTGTAGCTTTGGAGCCTGTCCTGGAACTAGCTC
>LOJH01005828.1:18049-33475 GCA_001685095.1 Ellobius talpinus | reverse complement strand
CTTTATTAACCAATGAAAGTAACACATAGACAGATGACCCTCCTCCATCACGCGAGGTCTTGGAGGTCGGTTTTCCTGATATGATTTTAGTACACCCATGTACTCTAACCCTCTGAACTCACACCAATAAATTCATCCATTGACACCATTCTCATTCCCAGGAATAAATCATTTTTCAGTCTGCGCTACTTGTGGTATGGTTCAGTTGTATACCTAGGAGCACAGTCATCCTGCACCTTCAAAATGGAGTCCAAAGCTGTTTGTAAAAAGGAGTCTTTGGGGCAAGGCACGGTCTGAAAAATCAGCGTGGTAACTAATATGGAGCAATGCAGAGCAGGGCATGTATTCCCTGGGCCCTGATGAAACCCGCTGTGCAGAGCAGCGTTGCTTGGAACTTGAACTCTTCCCAGGAGTGTCGTTCTGCCCTTGGTACGGATGGAACAATGCCAAGCATATTACGGTTGCCTTCTTCCCCCTCCACACGGTGATGTGTACAGTCCACTAAGTCGAGTGATTTAAATATTTATCGCTGCATAACAACTGACCTCCAAAGGAAGCAGCAGAAAACAAGAGTTTATTATCACATGCATTTGCTCTAGGATGGGAGTCTGGGAAAGCTTTACCTGGGCTTCTCCAGCTCAGAACCACTCATGAGGTTGCTGGGAAGCTGTTGGCAAAAGCTGCCGTGATATCACAGCTAGACTTGGGCGACCGAGCTTATTTCTAAAGTTCCTCACTTGGCTGACAGTGGCCTTACCGTACAGGCCTCACAGCAGGGCAGTTTACACCATAGCAGCTGGTTTCCTCAGAGCTCCCTGTGACCTCAGCTCAGGAGCAATTTCTTATCACCTTAGCCAGGAGCTGTTGCACACACAGGTGAAGCCAGTGGGAGGAGATTTCACAAGAGCGAATACCAGGATGTGGGAATAACCAGAGTCCAGCTTGGAGGCTGGATGCCGCACCCCAGACCCACACTTGGCAAACCAGGCCTCCAACTCCTGCATTATAATGCAGGCTATTGTTTAATTCTGGGAAGTAACTGTTAGGCGGATCGGGGAAGGTGGGGCACTGCTCTTAGAGGGCCTTGTTACTCAGGAATCTTTACTCTCCGTGTGATACAGTCTATACAGTGGGTCAGGGTCATTCCCTTCTTCTGATTTAGGAAACCACAGAACAGAATACTTAATAACTGGTATTTCTCATTGTCCCTAGAACGAGACATTTTATTGGCAACTCCTTACTTTTCTCCATTTCATTAACTTTTTTGTTTGGAAGTCCAGGTCCTCCGTCTGCAGCCATTAAACTGCCAGCTGTCGCCTCTGCCTGTTCGGTCCTGATCAGAGGCCGTTCTTAGGGAACTCAGGGCTCTGTATTCCGTGCCTGCTAGCCTTTACCTGTTGGTACTTTGGGGATCTCGGTGCTGCTGGGACACGCCAGGTCAGTCCAGGGGAAGGGATGGGTTTCAGTTTTTTAAACAAAACAGGAGAGTGAGTAGCAGGCAAAGGCTTGAGCGGGGGAGAACAGGGAAATTACATAGCTAACCCACATCCTGATGCTGAAGCAGGGTTAACCTGCACAGAGCTAACTAACCCGCATCCTGATGCTGAAGCAGGGTTAACCTGCACAGAGCTAACCCGCATCCTGATGCTGAAGCAGGGTTAACCTGCACAGAGCTAACCCTCATCCTGATGCTGAAGCAGGGTTAACCTGCACAGAGCTAACCTGCATCCTGATGCTGAAGCAGGGTTAACCTGCACAGAGCTAACCCTCATCCTGATGCTGAAGCAGGGTTAACCTGCACAGAGCTAACTGACCTCCAGGTGCTGAAGCAGGGGTAACCTGCACAGAGCTAACTGAGCTCCAGGTGCTGAAGCGCTGTCAGTCTTCCTCCCACCTGCCTCCCAAGGTCACTTTCTATCTCTCCTTCCCAGAAACAACTAATGACTCACATTAATTAATGCACCACCATCCTCGTCTTTGTCTTTGTGTCCTTGTTTTCCTGAGTTCCCCTCTGCTTCCTTCCACCCCTCCCTACCCACTAATTCTAAGACCCAGCTGCCAATCACCCTCCTGGCCTTACACCTTAGATTTTTAGATACTCAGAGCCCTATTGCAAGCTCACTTCAAGGCCCTGTTAGACTGTTGATGTTCAATCAATAGGTCTGAGATGGACTGAGATTCTCCACCACTAACCAGCTCCTGGGTGAGGTGGGTGCTGTTGGTGTTGGGGTCTCATTCCCCCTTTGGTCTTTATTTGGGACAGGCAGGAATCAGCTCCGTGCTTTTCTCAGATTTGATTAGGTTCAGGATTCGTTGGTCTTTGTGATATTTGTGTGTGTGTGTGTGTGTGTGAGCACGCACACACACATGCATGTAGAGAACAGAATTAGATGTTGCGTATCGTTCCTTAATTGTTCTCCACCTTTGGTTTTCTGGCCAGCTAGTCCTAGGGTTCCTCCTGACTCAGTCTCCCCAGCTCTGGGTTATGGATCATCACTCTACCCAATTTTGACACGGGTGCTGAGGGATAAAACTCAACTATGCCAGCTGTGCCATCTCTCCAGCCCTTCACTGATAGTTTCCTGGGAGAGTGGGTAGAAGATTAGTCACCTGAGGAAGGGACCACTCAAGGATATATTATTCCTAGTTGAGAAGCATTCCAGATAAAAATAAATTGTGTTTAGCTTTCTAGTGTCTTTATTTAACAACTGGAGAAAAAGAAGGACATGCAATTAGTTCTTTTTGTGCTTTGAAGAGCACAGAACAAGACTCTCGGGAATCAAGGACCAAGTGCGGGGGGCTTGAGGCTCCTCTGGAAGATTTGAGGATACTTTTTACTTTCCTTTTCTTATGGAGGAAGGGTCTTTTTCTCCCTGAACCCTTTTCGGGTTTTTTGGTGGGGGGAAAAAAAGAACTGAATCACATTTGTTTTCCTGAGGAAAGCAAGCTTGGCCACAGCTGCCCAAACCCAGACTTCTTTGATCTAGGTCTTCAGAGGAAAACGGCTGGGGAGTTGGTGGTGAGTTGCTGTGTGCGAGGTGTGTGAGGAGACTTTAAGTGGGAGCATTCGTGGAGCCTGGTCTTCCCTGTGGATTCGTAAGCCAACCTCTGACACCCGTTCAGCAAAACAGCATCTCCTTTCACCCACTTCCTTTGGTTTCCAGCTGCTCAGCGCATGATCTGTGTGCACGTGTGAGCAGCTCTTGAAGACTGTGTTTGCTTATGCCGTTTCTTCCTCTACACTGAGTAAGAATAGAGGCCCTCTGTGAGCCATGGAAGTGGGAACAGCGGGGGATGTGAGAATGTCATTTTAGGGAGGGACACCAAGGTGATCTAGTGTCAGATGGTCCTGGTCATATATAAAGACCCTTTACTTCATGCAAAGAAATAAAAAACTAGAAGATGGCAGGCAATTGGTGATTAATTCATAAAGGGCATAAATATGTGTGTGTGTTTGTGTGTGTGTATGTACACATATTCAATGCTCTCAGCTAAAGTCCAGGGTTTAAGGCTGAGAGGCACTTTAATAATCACACACCCAGACGCTTAGATTCTGTGCTCTTGCATACTGACCATATACACACTGACCATATGGCCAATACTAACCTCATAGAATAATGGGGTTGTTTTCTATGGGTGTAGCATATTATTCTAGCATGGAGCTTCGAATACCCTGCTTTTGAATGAATCTTCTCTGTGTTGTGTGCCCATGTGTGTGGGAGAACATGTAAAAACTGAGGTCAACCTCTAGCGTTTTTCGGGGGTTTTCCACCTTGCTTTTTGAGACTTCTTTCACTGACCTGGAGCTTGCGGAGTAGGCTAGCTTCAAGGATCTGCTCACTTCTGCTTCCCTAACAAGGGATTACAAGCATCTGCCATGATACCTAGCTTTTTAATGTGGGTCCCCACGCTTGTGTGGCAAGTGCTTGGCCAACTAAGCTGTCTCTTAGAATACATGTTTTCATTAGAACTAATAGAGCTAATACATTTTCATTAAAAGGCGTTTCTTGGAGTAATGTTTATTTCGTTTTAATCAATTTGCTGTAGAACATCTAGAAACCTCTAATTTCTATAAAGAATGTGATTTTTTTCTAAACATAAGTGTTTGGGACTAAATATCTGATACACAGGACAGATGTAGAAAGATGCTTATTTGGCTACAGGATAAAAGTCTAAGAAAGAAACATATAAATTCAATTTTCAATGAATGAAATAATACTTTAAATATCATAGGAGAGTTATCACTCAAAAGAAACCTAGTGCATTGGTAAATACAAAGGACAGTATTTTTGCAATATAAATACTTTTGGTGTTCATATGTTATAAATTATTTTTAAAAGATGCATACAGATTTTTGTATTCAAGATTGGGAGGTACTTTCACTTTTTGTTTGTCTATTATTTTCAAACTTTCTGTACTAAACACAATTACCTTTTAAATTGACACTGCTAATGACAAAGGACAAGGCGACACCAGCGTATTCTTTACGAAGTAGAGACTATGTTTGCCAGGGATGGTGAGGTCACCCTTTCTTGTCTCAGTAGCCTTGTCTTGTTGTTGTTTTCTGTGTTGGAATGTCTTTATCTTTTTCTCTAACTCAAGGCAGTTCTTTTACCACACTGGTGTTCCCCATTTCTGTTGTCCTCCAGTGGCTCCAGTCTTTGCGACATTACAATTCAGCGGTTCCTTGTCCTTAACCTGGTTTTCAGTTCATGCTGACTGACTGAAGCGAACTGAGGGTGCTGGCTGGACAGTTTGGATTCCTGGAGGTTAGAGGTCATAAACCAGCCAGGTGCATGGAAGACTGAGAGATGGCGATGGCGTTTGGACTTGGTATAGTTTCCTGTTGGGCTTAGGGCTGCTTTTAAGTTGTTTACCTGGAGCAACGCAAGAGAGGCGGGCGTTGGTTTGGTTCATGCCTGCATGGTGGCTTTAGTCCACCCGGCAGTAGAAGCATAGCAATAGGAGCATGGGGCAACTGCTTGTTCATACCCTAGCAAAGAAACAGAGAAAGCAAACTGAATAGCGCTCAAAGGCCCATCCCTAGCGTACACACTTTCTGAAGGTGCCACAGCCTACAAAATAGCACCACAAACTGGGTACTAATCACGCAAGATGTAAGACTGTGGTGGACATGCAGATCTAAGCCATAACAGACCTTATGGAGTCTGCCTGGGCTGGAGACAGACTGCCAGACCACTGGGACATTCTCTTTAAGCATATCCTGAGTGTGACAGCAAAGCCAGACGTTCTCTTGGGTGGTTTGGAAGAACTCTGTTTTATTAAGCATTAGCAGTGGTACAGGTGGATTTTTGTTTATAACCACAAGAACCTAAAAATGGAAGCCAGTTAGGAAAAAAAATAAGTCAACAAAAGAAGAAACAAGCCCTCAAATTTACCAATGAACAACTGAGTAACCAGGTTGCAAGACTGCAACTTGACCTCAACTGTGAGCCCTTTTCTCCATCAATAATCTCTGCTTGGTTTCTGCATGTTTACTTTCTCTAACTGCAGACAGCCTTCCTTCCCATGGCTGAATATCAGTTACCAAAAACACCTTGACATTTGCATCTTTCAACTTCCTTTCTTTGAATGATACTGAGTCTAATTCCAGTTGGGAGGTCTCTGAGGAAGGGCTCTGGCTGGCCCGCCTTGAGTCAGGTGCCTAACCTTCTCTATTCAAATATAAGGTAGGGGGAGATTGGGCACAAAAGTCATGCCATGTGCATGGGGTGGTGAGAGGTTCCTAGCAGGAGGGAATTCAGGGCGAACAATCCCATGGGGGTCCGATAACACTGTGGCATTAATACAGGAGAGATGCTCACTCCAGGAGTACAAATCCTAGTATTTGGAAGCAGGGCGACCCTTGATGGAGGATAACACCCTTCCTATGCTACAACATGGAGTCTTTATGGAGAGTATCTCTGGAGGGAGGGAGGGAGCAGATACTTGTTGGACTAGCCTGCAACATGGAAAACCGTCATGTGCTCCTGCTCCATTGCCCGTCGTGCGTCTAGCTCTGTCCAGACACCAGACAGCCTTTACGTTTCTCTGCTCTGCCGAGAACTGCTGATTGACAGGAACTCTCTCTCCCATCTTGGCCTCAAGAAGTTGCTGAGTCACCTCCTGTCTCAGGGGGAGAATAGTGAAGTCACCAAGGCCATCGGGTCCCTAGCAGCCTAAAGCTGTGGATGGAAGGCTTCTGGGGAAAAACACAAGCCAAAGAGTGTGACACTGTCTGTTTCATTTAGCCGAAGCTGTGAACTCATCTGTAGGTCAGTGGCTTGGTGGGGAAACCTTAGCCTAAAAAATGCTTGGCTCTGGAGGGGTTCCCTCCAACCCCTGAACCAGGGGTACCAATGTCAGGTAATTGTACCTTCCTGAAGCAGGTGGAGAATGAGCTGTATAAGATGAGGCAGGGAGCTTAGAGGTAAGGAAGGTGGTGGCCCAGGGCTCAACAAAGATGTCCCCTGTTCTATTTCTGCTTGCTCATTCTCCCTTCTGCAGGGTCCCCATCTGTTTGTTATTGCCTTCTCTACTAGCAGCTTGCATTTCATTTAGGATTTCTGCCCTGCCCCCTTCCCTTTTGTATTGTTTGTTGGGCTCTCCAGGAATCTCCTGGACTTTCTTCTGAACAATCTCTTTTTGTTACTATCCAGAGAGTGATCCCTCCAAGTGATGCCAGGCAGTCTGAGCTCTCAACCCTTCCTGGCACCTGGCATCACACTCAACAGGTCAGACCCCTCCTGGGTAAGAGCTGTTCCACTGATCCCCAATGAGCTCTGTAGGTCTAAAGCAGACCATGTTAATATGGCCTGTTTACTCTCAATATAGGGTGTGACTCCGTTTAGTAACTGTAGCTCCTAGCAGAGGCACCTCAGAGGCATTTGTCCTGTTGCTGGGGAAAGACTCACTAATGTGCTTGACTGGGGGAGCACTCACCCACATACCTAACTGGGGCTTGAACCCAGCTTTCCTCTGTCTCTCCTTTGGACTGGGATATAGTCACCGCACTTTCCTGTCCTCTTCTCTCATCTGTTTTCCTGGCCAGCCTGAGAGAAAGGGAGTGGGGAGGGGAGACACAGAGCAAGAGGCAGACACACACACACACACACACACACACACANAGAGAGAGAGAGAGAGAGAGAGAGAGAGAGAGACTCTGAGAATATACTAGTTAAGAATACGGCTCCTGAACTCAGACTATTTTGTTTGTTTGTTTTTGCTGTTGATCTTCTGAGATAGGTTCTCATTCCACAGCTCAGGCTGGCCTAGAACTCAACAAGTAGCCCAGGCTGCCTTTACACTCACGGCAATCTCCAGCCTCATCCTTTTGAGTTCTAAGATTACAAAGCGGAACCATCATGTCTGCCCTGAAGTTCTGGCTCTTCACATCTCTAGCTGGGTGGCTGCAGCAGTTTGTTTTACTGCTCTGTGTCTCTCTTCCTCATCCATCTCGAGGGAATACTAACAAGGCCATCCCCCTGAGGCTAGAGGATGGAATGTGTTGATACATGTACCCCTGAGCAGCAGTGGGACTGAACAGGCGTTCTGGAAATGCTGGTGTTGTTATTGGTCTCTACCCTGAGACTGACTCCAGGAAGCATCTTTTGACTGTGTTCCCTTCTGTGTTCCTGGTCCAAAATCTGACTCACAGGTGTCAGTTTTATCATGGCCCACCAGTCAAATTTTGCCAATGTATGTTTCTAATTACTAACTGAACTATACCCTAGAAGCTTGCAGTCTTATTCCTTAGCAATATTAGTATCCTCTTACCTACTTCCGGGTCTCTATTTAGTCTGGACAGAAACCTTTCCCTTTTGATGCTCACTTGGTGTGGCTGTCTCTTTCTGTCTCTCTCTGTATTTCTCTGCCTCTCTCTGTCTCTGTGTCTCTGTCTCTCTCTCTCTCAATCTCTCTCTCTCTCTCTCTCTCTGTTATTTGCTTTGTTTTATTTGTTTGACACAGGGTCTTTCTACATAGCCCTTCCTTTCCTGAAACTTACTACATAGACCAGGCTGGCCTCAAATTCAGAGATCCGTCTGCCTCTACCTCCAGAGTGCTGGGATTAAAGGTGTGCATTGCCAAGCCCAATTAGGCCTTTCTTTAATAAGGTCTAGTTTGCTAGAGAAAGATTTGGCAAACTTTCTTTGTAATGGCCAGATACTAAATGTCTTAGGCTCGGTCATTTATCCTCTTCCATCTCCTCCTTCTTTTCTTCTTCCCCCCTTTAAGATTTTAAAATACTTCAAGGTTCTAGAGAGATGGCTCAGCTGTTAAGAGCCTGACTGCTCTTCCAGAGGACCTGGGTTTAATTCCCAGCACCCACATGACAGCTCACAACTATCTGTAACTCCAAGATCTGGCACTCTCACACAGACACACATGCAGGTAAAACACTAATGTACATAAAAAAAAATCCTTTAAAAACACAAAGAACTGTCGGGCAGTGGTAGCGCATGCCTTTTATCCCAACACTCAGGGAGGCAGAGGCATACAGATCTCGCTGAGTTTGAGGCCAGCCTAGTCTACAGAGTAAGTTCCAGGACAGCTAGAGCTACACAGAGAAACTCTGTCTTGAAAACCAAAAACTAAACAACAACAGCAAAAAAAATGAAGAGCTAAAACAGACACAAAAAGTAGGCTAGGGACATATTAGGAAAAACATTTTATATAAGTATGAGAATGTCAAAGAACTTAAGAATTATTTTAAAAATATGAAAAAAAATCTATCCTTAGCTCGAGGGATTTACTAACATGGCCACAAGGTCTGTTTGGCCCTCAGGCTACCGTAACTTGTTGGACTCCTATAAAACCCAGTAAATCCCGCTGGGGTTGGAAGAGGTCCATCTTGTCATCTCTGTGGTCTAATTGCCGACCTGGCATCTGATAGAGAGATCCCCTTTTAGTAAATGGGTCCCTGGTTTAGAGTTTGAAAGACAGATGCCTGTGTAATTTCGGCTGTGAGCAGAAGGTCCCCTGGGCTTAGTTAAGTTTATCTTTTGCTCCATCTTTGGTTAGCTCAGGGCACAGGCCTTTCTCGATGATTTGCCTCAGTCCCAATCCCTATTTTCGATCCCCGCCCCTTTCATCAACCAAGAGCAGTCTTCCCATTGCTTTAGTTTTGCAATCAGCTCTGCCAGAGGTGTGCTGGTAAATATTTAACAACCAGATGCTCGGGCTACTTGGAAAATGGTCCCTGATCTATAGTCATTTCCAGTTTCCACGGTGTAAAAGCGTTTGAGCCCTGGCCTGTTTCAAGCTGCAAACCTGAAGCTGGGAAAAGTCACTCCTAACCGTATCTTCCCAGCTGTGGAGTCGGCAGCCTATGCTATCCCACATGGCTAAGGACCGCTGACCTCCTGGGAAAAGACATGAAAGAAATCCCACTTCCCACCACCGCTGCCTCAGGACCCGGCACTTCTCTGTGGTGGGGAGGGTGGGTGCCATTATCTTGCTCTCTCAGATTTCCTGGATATTAGCTTTCGTTTGCTTTGATCCCCGAACCGCTGGCTCTCATCAGACGCAACAAATTCCCTAGACTTCTTATAGAACAGACAGCCATAAACTTCCTGACCCACCCTGGATTCCTGGCTCTTAGATATTCTGAGCTCAGAGAAGAATAGACACACTACCTCTTGCAGGGGCCACGCTACGTCCTCGTCCTGCGAGGGCTTCTGTTTTCTAGGTGTGACCTGACTCGCCATCCCTCCCGATTCTCACAGGGTACCTCTCTGGACTATCCTAGTTAACGCCTGTCCTGCTGGCTGGGAACTTAGTTCCTGCCTCAGTTTCTCTTTCACTGTCCTTTACCCTTGTCTTGCTGGCACCCCTTTTCTAAACAAGTAGCTAATATTCACTTTCTCTGATTCACACTGTGTTTCAGTTTCTGCCTTGTCAGTGAATGAAACACGTAGAAGATTTCTATGCCCTTGAGGGGATTTTGAGACTCAAGAAACATTCGGAAACCATAGGCAAAGTCAGCAAGCGCTATAATAGTCAGGAAGAATAAATGACGTAGACGGCAGGGAGGGACTGGTGGGCTGACCCTGTCGATAGGAGGCAAGTGGTTGTAGCAAGCAGTCTTACTGAGAAAGAGCACTGGGGCTAGGCTTTCTAAGTCCCGTGTTCCCGTACTTCAAGTCATGGCCTCCACGTCTCTACATGCCATCTACTTAACGCCAACAGTTGGCTATGCAGATTTGCAGCTTTATCTCAGCCTATGAACTTCCATAATGTCACAATGCCCACAGAAGGGGCCGCTTTCAATAACAGAGTGGCAGAAAGTGCTGAGACTCTGTCCCTGGTCTTTGGGGTAGAAAATATGGATTGAATGTTGGCTTTAGGGCTGATTGGGGCAGCTGCCGAGGCCTGCGGTTTGCCTCCTCTAGACAAGGGGTGTCTTCGGGGCAGAGACTAGGTCAGCCTCATTCCCCACCATAGCCTATGTGTCACACAGCATACACGATATATTGTTGGGATTGTGTTAACACAGCACTACATGGCACATTGCCGGGATCATGTTAACACAGCATTTGCTAAATAAATGAGTTCAAAGCTACGTCTTTGGTTTTCTTATTAACTCCATTATTGCAGGAACATTACTTAGTATTTCAAGTGCTCAATTCCCCAAGTGTAAAATGGGCATTCTAATCACAACAACACCAGTACTTGTTTCTAGAATTGCTGTGAGGGTAAAATTGCAATGACTCACAATGCATGTAGAGCCCTTGGCACAGTGTCTACAGAATATGTCAATTCATCATGTGCTCGCTCAATCTTTTTTAGCAGTGGTCACTGGTCATAGGGTCAGTATGTAGAATCACATGTCCTCCAGCCTAAAGAAATGCATCCTTCCTTCCTTCCTTCCTCTTTCCCTCCCTCTCTTCCTTCCTCCCTTCCTCCCTCCCTCTGTTCCTTCCTTCCTGTTTATTCCTTCTCTAAAGTATGTATATATGTATATGTGTACCTGTGTGTACACAAGTTTACAAGTGTGTGTTGATGTGGGATGTCCTATATATGTGTTTCTTTTATTGGTTAATAAAGCTACTTTGGTCTATAACAGGGCAGAATACAGCCAGGCTGGAAGAGATATAGAGAGAGAGTAGGCGGAGTCAAAGAGACACCATGTAGTTGCCAAAGGAGAAGGATCTGGAACATTTCCAGTAAGCCATAGCCTCGTGGCAATACACAGATTAGTAGAAATGGGCCAATTTACGATGTAAAAGTTAGTTAATAAGAATTCTGAGCTATAGGCTGATAAGTTAAACCAACATAAAGGTATCTTGACTTCAAACTTTGGGTCTAAGGATATGTTACTTTGGAAAAGAGGTTCTGCTTTTGTTTCTCCAGAGGATTGGAGCCTGTGGATTTCTTCCAGGCTGATGTGATTTGATGGAACAAGACCCCCTGAAAGTTCTCCAAGAATCCTAAAAACCCTTTGCCCAACAAAAAGCAGGAAGAAGTTTGGAGAAAACTCTGCCCAAATTCTCAAAATGATTGTTTATAAATGTTTGTTTTCATTTAAAGAAAGTTGATTATAAGTGATTACTGGTCTTAGTCAGTTTCTTAAAAAAATTAAGGGAGATATGATATAGAGATGGATATTTTGCATTGGTATAAATCTTGGTCTCTTGATACAAAAAGTCAGTTTTGTTGCACTGTGTATCTGTATTTCTGCTCTTGTTTAAGGTTTTGTGTTTGTGCAGCTCATTGAAAGCTGAAATGTGTAGTTAAGAAGCTCAGATAATATGGAGCCAGTGGTAGATGTAACAAGATTCAGAAACAGTTGTCTTCTTAGGTATTAGTATGCGTCTCTGGTGCATCCATGTCTCATGTTGCAGTTTTTCTCTCATCTTTAAATCCAGGTTTCCTCCATGCATCAAAAGCAAGCACCCAGTGTTTCTCAGCTAAGGCTCTTCCATCTGTCTGAAGAGCAAGATGTTACTTCTCTCTCCTGAGTGCTGAGCCATGCCAAGTATGACTTCTGTCCTTGGAATGCTTGGCTTTTCCCAAAGTCAGCTTTTGTCTTGACTTTTGTCTTCACAGCCTGGGCTCAGGCATAATGGCTTCTTATCCTGAATTCCCTGGTGGTCTCTGGATCTGAGTCCCTTCCCTCTTTGATTGCCTTCCACCTGGTCTCCCTCGTTCGGCTTTCACAAAGGGTTCAGTATGGCTTAGGAATGCCTATTTGTTCCACTGGTGTGACAAAGTGTTATTTGCTAACATATTAGGATATAACCATCATTTTTGTCTTGAATACCACAACAGAAGGCAGCATCCTGATCCAACAAGCTCAGGAGGTAGCCGCTTCTCTCAACCAAGTTCCTGGATGGAAGTAGATGTTTTAGGAAAGTCAGCGCCATCAAGATAGTTGCTAGCAGTTATTTTGGACTCGCTGCACATCCATCCTAGTGATGTGCAGAAAATACAATGACCCTCATCAGCATCTCTGATTGTATCATGAGAATTGGCTCGTCCAATGGCTTTTCTTTTCCAAGGAGTAAGAACACTTAAGTTTTTGGGACCTAGTGCCATGTTGCTTTCCAAAAAGGCTGTTCTACCCATTGTAATCAACTACGCCCACTTTTTAGTATCTGGATTGTTTACAAAGTTTAAATATATAAAATTTGTCAGATTTCAATTAATGGGTAGGTTGAATATAAATATTTGCTTGCTATCACAATACTTGGAATCTTCTCCAAGGTGGATTGAAGGACTATTAACTAGCTTTTTCTGTTGTTATTGACTTTTGCTGTTTATTTTTAAATCTCTCTCTCTCTCGTGTGTGTGTGTGTGTGTGTGTGTGTGTATGTTTCTCAGGTGGGGTTTTGTTTGTGTAGCCAAGTCTGGCTTTGTATTTGCTATATAATTAAATTTCAATACAGTAAAACTTATATTTTACTGTATTTATAGCTTTGTGATTTGGGACATATAAATTGGGTTGCTAACCTACAAACACAATCAGAATATAAATGACCATCTTACTTCCTCAAACACTCATATATTACCTCTGTTGTAGTGAAATCCTCTGCAGGCCTGCAGCCCCTGGAAACTATTGACTTACCTTGTGTCCCTATAGATTTTCCTTCCAAGAACAGGATATCTTTAACAGAGCAAACAAAATTTAAAATCCAACTTAGTATTTATCTTTAATGTTTTTGTTGTATTAAAATTCTTTGCATAATCCACAGTCACAAATCTTTTCACCTATGTTTTTCCTATTTAAGAGCTTTGCAATCTTATTTTTTATCTTTGAGTATATGGGCCATTTTATTAAATTTTGCATAAGGAGTAAGTCATAGGTCAAGGTTCACTTTTAAAAAAATGTGCATGTCCATTTGCCAGAAACTCCACTTTTTTCTATGCAATTGCCCTTGCACCCTTGTCAAAATCAATTAATTGGCCATGTGTGTTCCCCTCTATTCTGTGTGCTATACCCAGTGTTACATAGTATTGATTTTATTTTTGCCTATGAAAGCATGACAAATGGAGTCATATAGTACATAAAATATGAGTTGATCTTCTTTCATTTGGAATGAGTGCCTTTGAGACTCAGATTGTTGTGCATTTTACCCTTTGGCTCATTTTTATTGTTCAGTGTTGTCTCATGGAATGGTTTGTCAGAGCCCATTTAAGCTCTCATTTAAGTACCACCTCAAAGTTAGTTTGGATATTTTCCTTACATTTTTATTTTTCAGAATTGATTTGTAAGTATCTGTGAGACGTGATCTCTTCATATTGTTTAGATGTCCGTAAATCTACGGATCGGTTGAGGAGAATTCATATTGTGCCTTTGAACGTGGTATAGCCGTTCATTTAGTTCTTTCAGCAACATCTTAGAACTTTCAGTTTATACCTGAGTATTCCATGCTTTTGAACTGTCAATGGTACAGGTTTTGTGTAAACTTGGGTTTCAAATTGTTTGCTGACAGTAGAAAGAAGCAGTTGAATCTTTGGTTACTGGCCTGATTCATGGGTTTCCCTCTCAGAAGCTGCCTTCCGTGTCAGAATGCCCACATGGAGATGGAGGCCATGTGGCAGAAAACTGACGTGGCACACCTGAGAGACAGCACTAATTGCCAGATGTTTGAATGAGGCCACCTTTATGGTGTAGCCTATGCTGAGTTCTCAATTAAATGCAGCCATGTGACTGAGCCCAGGTGCCGTTGGAGCCTGCACAAGCCCAGAGAAGCCACAAACTATGCAATATCACACCTAGGTTATTTCAAGCAATTGAATTTTGGGGTGAATTGCCATTAAATAGGCAACTGATATACAGCTTAACAACTGCTCATTAGCACAGCTCTTGATTCCAGGACATGAATGCTATGCTTTGATGTTTCTTCTAGGGTCCCCTAAATGCTAGTCAGACTTAAATCTTGTGTCCCCAGGACTAAGAACGGGCAGCAAGTGCATCCCCCCCACTTCCTCCATAGTGGTGTGATCTACATAGCTTGTCTCTCTGGGTGAATCTGTCCTTGGCAGTGTATGCTGACCTTGCTCTGTGGACTGGTTGCTCACTTGCCTAAAGCTGCTTGCCTGCCTGGTTTCTGGACCTCTAGCCCTGCACCCTCTCACTCCCTGACTGAAAGCCCCAGCAATGACCATTTTCGGTCCCCTCCTGACACTCTGAAATGAGAGCCTGTCCTCTGTGGGGGCCCACTTTGCACTGCTGCATGACGGTTGGTTCCCAAACTTGGCAGTTGTTTAGATCTGGCCTAGAACCTGTAGCAAGGTTTGATTTTACCTGTTTCATAAATAACCAGGAACCCCGAGGCTTTACATCAATTAGTTAAAGTAATGTTTTCATTAGCTGTGCAATCTGGGACACCTTAACTACACTTCATTTTCTTCACTACCAAAATAAGGACGATCCTGACTCTTCAGATGCACAGGCATTGCTGAGCGACCTTCCTGGCACATGGCAGCTACATAAGGGCAGCAATGACAATCAGTGCTCACACTCAGAGATAGAAGGGTGCCTTTGGGAGTGAGTTAATTCATGACTTGCATTTTCTAGTGATGGAAAGTGAAGTTCAGAGATGCTGAGTGGCTTGCCCCATATCACACAGCACATTACTGGTTGAACCAGGACTAGAAGATTAATTTCTCAACTTCTAATCTTATACTTTTCCCCCAGCAACACAACTGCTGTATTTAGAAGGAGGTATGGGTGACAGAGAGGAGAGGCAAGTACCATCTATGAAGTATGTTCTTCTTCGTGTGTGGGGGCAGAGGGGAGGTAGTGTGTGTGTGTATGTATGGTATATTGTGGTGCATGTGTGGTATGGTGTATGTATGTGGTATGTGATGTGTGTGTATGTATGATATATGTGTGGTGTGTGTGTGGTGTGGTGTGGTGTGTATGGTGTATGTGGGGTGTGTGTGTGGTGTGGTGTGGTGTGTGTATGGTGTATGTGGGGT
>LOJH01005828.1:0-18017 GCA_001685095.1 Ellobius talpinus | reverse complement strand
GTATGTGGGGTGTGTGTGTGGTGTGGTGTGGTGTGTGTATGGTGTATGTGGGGTTGTGTGTGTGGTGTTGTGTGGTGTGTGTATGGTGTATGTGTGGTATGTGTAGTGTGTGTGTGGTGTGGTGTGTATGTATGGTANGTATGTGGGGTGTGTGTGTGGTGTGGTGTGGTGTGTGTATGGTGTATGTGGGGTTGTGTGTGTGGTGTTGTGTGGTGTGTGTATGGTGTATGTGTGGTATGTGTAGTGTGTGTGTGGTGTGGTGTGTATGTATGGTATGTGTAGTGTGTGTGTGGTGTATGTGTGGTATGTGTAGTGTGTGTGTGGTGTGGTGTGTATGTATGGTATGTGTAGTGTGTGTGTGGTGTATGTGTGGTATGTGTAGTGTGTGTGTGGTGTGGTGTGTATGTATGGTATGTGTAGTGTGTGTGTGGTATGTGGTATGTGTATGGTATGTGGGTGTATGTGGTAGGTGGTGTGTGTGTGTGGTATGTGGTATGTGTGTGTGAGGTATGTAGTATGTGTGTATGGTATATGCGTGGTGTTCATGTGTGTATCTGGTCTCAGTTCACTCCCATAATAATCTTACACCTCATCATCTTTCCTTAACAGATGAAAATATGGGGACGCAGAGATGTTAAGCTGTTGTCACAGTCCCCTGGACTAAAGAACATGAGCTTCAACTCATGCCTGTCTAAATCCTGGACCAGCCCATGCCCCAGCCATGCCCCTCCATCATGGCATGCCTTTCCTGGGTCAGGCCTGGGAGCCTGAGAAGCGAAAGAAAGAAGCATTTCTGCTTCCTCTGGCACCTCCCAGGCTGCGTTCCTTCTTCGTCCTCTGAGGCATTGACTATTGTGCGAGCAGGAACCTTTCACCCCGTTTTCCACAGTCCTCTTAGCTGGAACCGAGAGGCCAGAGCTTGACTGGAATTCTGCAAAACTGGCATTGAGGGGCCTGGTGGGGGCTTTGTAGTCACCCTAAACGTGATGTGCACAGAGAGGGGCTGGCGATGATTAGCTCCCTCTCAGTGGTGACCAGTCAGGCCTCCTGATTTAAACCGAGCCCCGAATCATTTTCCTGGCATTTGCTCAGTAGGATTTAATTTTCTAGTAATAAAAACTCATGCAGTGTAGAGCATTCCACCCCCCACCCCCCACTTTGAAAACACTTTGCCACCTATCCTTTCCCGTCTGTGTTTGTGCTTGGGGCAGAGCCAGGTTGTTTTGTGCCCACTGTCAAATTCTGGAGGCTCTGAGTGGACAGAGAAATGCATTCACAATGACGGAGTCTCTGCTCCTTACTGGCAGCTTCCCATCTCGTGCCCTGAGGGTGCTAATCCCACAAGCTTGGCCCCCATCTGTAGGAGGAGGCGTGGGAAGCCTACAGGAAGAGAATCACCTAGAGTCCCCTACTTAAGCAGCTCCGATGGCTGACGTCGGGTTACCACACACCTCTGCACCCCGGGTCCACAACGCCTACAGATTCACGAGCACACTTGTGTGCACGGTGTGTATGTGTGTGTAAGCGGACGTGTCTGCCCATGTGTGCCTGTGAAGATGAGGCGTTATCTTCCTCTTTTGATCCCTTCCTCCCTCTATTGCTCTACACCTTATTTATTCATTCATTTGTCCGTTTGCTCATTTATTTGTAGGATATGGTCTCTTACTGAGCCTTGAACTCATGGATTGGCTAGACTGGCTGGCCTGAAAGCCCTCAGGATGAGTGGGTCTCTGGCCCCCACCATACCCTGAATACATAGATGTGTGGGATTCTTCCCAACTTTTTACGTGGTTGCAGGGGATCCAAACTCATGCTTGTGGGGCAAACACCTATCCTTGGGAGCCCTCTCCCCAGGGCCCCGTGCATACTTCCTAAGTTGTGTTCAGATCCCTCCCCGCAGTCCTCTTTCCTTTCTGATGGGGTTAGGGACACAATACAACATGAAAAGAATAAAAACTGGACCTCACCAGGCTCTTCACCACCACAGCCAATAATAACGGATCGACTTTGCATAAACACATAGAGTTGACATTTTTGGAGGCCCTTTCAGAGTTTGCTTCCTTTCCAAGGCTCGCTTGCTGTTTTTGACAACTCCTACCACGCACAGCGCACTATTGATACAGAGCTTGCCTTTGAAACAGATCAAACATTTTCACATTTCTGAGACTTCGGGCTTTCTGTTGTTCTCCCGCCACGAAATACCCTCTTCACCCTGCTTCATATTTTCCAAGCTCTGAGAAAATCAGGGATTCCTCTTCACTTCCGTCCCCACTCGGTGAGCTGTGTTTAGAAGATCCAATCTCTACACAGTCACTCCCCGCCCCCCCCCCNCCACTCACTACCTATTTGAGGATCCGTGAGTCCATGGCCCTTCTCTCCATCCTATCAGGGGCAGCTTCTCTTTTCCTGGAAATGAGTGGGCCTCAGATTCAGTTGGAGACAGGATTTGCTGGACAGGGCCGAGCTGGGGCACCCACAGGGGCTCAGGGCACTACAGGATGGGTCAGAATGGCCTGGGAGCAAGCTTGTATGCAGACTTTCCAAATTGCTAAGGAGACCCCTGTTGTTTGCTGGGCTCCTCCTTGTCTGGTCTGGCGAGTGCCAGCCTTCAGCCTCAGGAAGCGCTGCTGCGCCAGAGAGCTGTGTTGGCAGGCCTCCACCAACTATTGACTCCTGCTCCTTGAGCCAATGCGGGAGCCTGTGTGGTGTATCTAACACTGGGCGTGTCGCAAGCTCTTCTCAAGACACTTGGGCCAGAATTCCTGACTTCATAGGAGTGGGCTGCAGGGAGAGAGAAAGAACCCAAAGCCCCAGCCTCTCCTTTAGGCCAGGCCTTTGGTCCTGTCCCCAGAGAAGGAGTGTGCTTTGCTCTCTGGTTCATGCCTCAGCACTCAGTTACAGGAGCTACTGACACGTTCCTGATGGTGTGCAGCTGTTGCTCATCTCCATGTTCTCACCGCACAGCATAACTTGGATGTCACAATTTTGCACATTCTTCCTCTTGGCCTCTCTTTCACTCCCCAGCTTGGAAAACCCAGAGATGCAGTCCAAGAGGAGATAGTGCCTGGACGCTTCACATGATCAGAGCTGCCTTGGCAGCACACGCCAGGTGTTTTCCAGGGCCTTGGTTCGCTTCGGAAAGATCTGGGGAAAGAGCTGGGGCTTCTAGCCTTCCTATTAACACATCTGCTTCTCAGGCTCCTAAACCAGGGGACAATTGAAGTAACTGGAAAACAGCAGCTAATAGTGCCTGAACCCACAGGGAATCTGCTGCTTGTCTACCACAAGGCTATTAATGTGGCCAAGTTTGTCAAAGGCTCACCCACCTGATGGTATCACTGTTGGAGTCATATTCAAGGAGATGCCTATTAAGACTTTATCCCCAGGAAAGTGTTACATCATCACACATAAAGATTGCACTGATCAACTCTCCCTCCCTCCAAACTGGTGACATCACCCTGATAGCTGGACGGTGAGAGGCAGAAGGGTTCCTTACATGGTGTCTGAATGTTGCAGGTCTGAGGAGAATATGTTTAGAGCATACAGACCCTCCCACCAAGAGGAAATGCTCCAGGTAACTAGCTCCTTATGCTGGGGAGATCTCACCCCATCACCCTCCGTCTGCCCCTGTTAGTAGGACTCTGGGCACGCATCACCAGGAGACCCCTTTCTGGAATCAGTTCCTCAGCTCTGCACAATTCTGCAATGAACCTGAGCTGGGCACAGACATCTATGACCTTGCTTTTTGTTTCTTATGGGCCTTTTCTCTTTTCCCATCATGTGAGCAACACAATTTCTCCATTCACCTCAGGAAGTGGCACCCAGAAGCCCCACATAGCAGCTCACCTAACACACCCAGGCCCAGCTGAAAATTGGTTTAAGCTCCAGTTGGGACACCATTAAAACAACAGATACTTTGTTCAGCTCGCTAAAGTTTACAGACTCTCTTCACATTGCTTTTTCTTAATCCTGAAAACAGCGCTTTGGAGCACGTGGTGTCTTTGTCGTCCTTTTTGGGGGGTAAAATTGAAGCTCAGGCAGGTTGGGAGATGGAGTTATGTTACTTCCTTGGAACTAGGGCTTTTCTGTCTTGGAAAATGGAATGTTGAGTTTTCTCTTTCTAAGACCACAGCACCCAAGACTTAGCTGATGGAAATGTGGATAAAGTGATTTCACACTTGGAGTTAGAGGCAGCTGCCACTAACCAAGAACTGTTGGGCTGTTCGGGACCAAACAGTCATGGTCTTCTCATGAATTTTATGACACTTTTCGGTTCTTCATGTTTCTTGTACTTCTCCAGCACCTGGTCAGGACTTCTTGCATAGGTATTTTTGTGATCTTATATCATGCTTGCTCTATTGCAGGATACATGCAGGTAGGTATTATGTCTTTGCATCTTTTGTGTATGTGGTGTGTGCAGACATGCATACGCATGTGTGCTCATTTGTGTACACACAAAGGCCAGAGGAGGATGTCAGTGTCCTTCTCTGTCACTCTCTACTTTCATCCCTCAAAAAGGGGGTCTCTAACTGAATCTGGAACTAGGCTAGCAACCAGAAAGCCCCAGCAATCCTGTCTCTGACTCCTGCCACTCAAAGGTTACAGGTGCACATGTATGCAGTCATGCCTCCCCGCTTTTCACACGGGTGCTTGGGATTTGAACCCAGGTCCTCATGCTTGTACAGCAGGTGCTTTTACCTGTTGAGCCATCTCTCCAGCCCCTCTTTGTATCTGTTAATGCCCCAAGATGGAGCTATGAATATGGTAGATGTCCAATAAATATTCATATAATTAGGAGCTTTTTCTTAGAATTCTACATGGGCAACTCTGGTAGCCACTTCTTTCTCATGAGTATGGGCTGAGTATGGGAAGTCACATAGAAGAAATAACTCAAACCGATTGCCCTGCCTCAATTCCCATGCCTTTACGTTGCCAAGTGCTCCTCTTTTCACACTCCTCACTTTCAGTTGCCCAGTTCACCAAGGTTTCTGACTCCAGTCAAATTCAGGCTGGGAGTAGATCTTGCATCTCAGAGCCACTTTTGGAACTTGAGAGTCAGTCACCTACGGAGACTGTATTTTACGATTCAGCCACATGCTCTGACATTTGCTTCCTAAAGTGACTTCATCCCTCTCCCTTGACCTAGCTCACAGATCTGAGTCTCATCTCTGGGTTTCCTGTCCAAAGACACAGTCTTTGTTTAGGACTAGGCACTGATCCTGAATCAGGTACCCTGAGACCTGACCCCATGTGACACTTGCTTGTCTTCTCGCTGGGTCACTGATCTGGACCTGTGGATCAGCCCACTGATGTCCATAGACAGTTGGCTACAAATAACCTCCCACCTGCCTATCTGCTGGCCTCCCTGGGGAAGGGCAGAAGGGGCACTTAGATTCCTTAAGTTGCCACTTGATTGGACCAGTTGCTTCAGTTACCCCGGACTTGCCATTGCTTCATATTTGACTTTGCATCTGATAAAGACCCAACGGTGCACATACAGGCTGGGGTTTGTTTTGTACTCCCTGCCTGCTCTGCATGGCTGAGAGATGGCCCGAGTTCTGTGTACACACCCAAGTTGGAAGTTCACAGGATTTCGTCTCAATGTGCTCTTTAAAATACTCGGTATAAAAGAGACTAGGACACTAACTGGATAAACAAAGAGCTCATGACTGCGGTGGGCTTTTATTGGTTTATTATTTCAAATGTTACCAACATTCCTTCCCACACTCAGTTAAATATTGCCATTTTAAATTCCTTCAAGATATGTCTAACTCTCTCCATTTTTACCGGTACTAGTCAAGTTTAGGTTACCACTGGTTTTTACTTCAGCTGTTAATGGAGCCTTGCACTTTTGTAGGTTCAACTCTCCCCAGCCCACATTTCAATAGGCAATCAAGTGATTGGATCGCTGCCCTTTCGTTAGACATCTGTCGGTGACATCTCATTGCCTAGAGACGTGCTTCTCCTCCACCTTGATCTTGCGACTCATCTAAAGGAGGACTGTCATGTTCAGGGGGAAAATGATGAGTTC
Organism: Ellobius talpinus; assembly: GCA_001685095.1. NCBI lineage: Eukaryota > Metazoa > Chordata > Mammalia > Rodentia > Cricetidae > Ellobius > Ellobius talpinus. The sequence goes on along the minus strand of LOJH01005828.1, from coordinate 11,986 downwards.
CAACTCACTTTCCTTTAAAAAACAAAAACAAAAACTGTGTGTGTGCATTGTTTATATGTGTACAGATATGTGCACCTTACGTGTATAGATATGGGTATGCAGAGGCTAGAGGAGGATGTTGGGTCTTCCGGTGTCTTCCACTATTGCTTTCTGTCTTATTCCTTTGAGGCAAAGTCTCTTATGGTACTTGGAGTTTGCCAGTTTTTGGCGAGGCTGGGAACTAGCAAGCCCCAGCAATCTTCTTGAGTCCCCTCCCCTCAACATACACACAGTACTGGGGTTGCAGGTATGAGTGGCCATTCCTGGATTTTTATGTGGATTCTGGGAGTCAGAACCAAGGTCCTCAAGTTTGCACAAGTACACTTAACTGCTGAACTCTCTTCCAAATCCTCCCTTTCTTTTTCTACCATAATAAATCAGGTCAGGAGAGTAGCCATATCGCAACATCTGACCTATTTTATGTGTAAAGTCAACCACTTGCAAAGCTGGTTTCCATATTCTCAGTGTCTATAAGTATGCTGAGCTCAGAGAAGGGTCCCAGGGAATGAGTGAAGTGGGGCATCATGGTTTTACTTTATTTACGGTGTTATTCTCCTACGGAGATGTTCTGAAGTCTTAACTTGGTACCTAAATGTGAAAGAGATCTAATTTGGAAATAGGGTCTTGACAGATGTAAATAACTAAAAAAGAAATTCATCATCCATTTGTTGTCAAATCCAGTGGCTTGTATTTTTGTTTGATGAGGGGGATTTGCAGACAGAGGACAATGTCAAGAGTAGACATGGAGACTCAGGAAAGAAGGTTCTCTCAGGACCTTCAGAAAAAGCATGACCCGTGGAGTCCTTGATTTTAGACTTCTACACTGTGAAAGAATAAATCCCTGTTGCTCTCAGCTGCCATGCTTGTGTTTGCTATGGCATTCCTGAGAAATCGATGCAGGGATAACACAGGTCAGGTTCATTGCAGGCTACATATCTGGGTGTGGCGTTTCACTTGGCTGGATCTCCTCCCCAGTCTGAGAAATGCACCTTGGCAATTGCAATTTGTGGACTCTCAATTCTCAGAAAATAAATAATCCTTGTTTTCTAAAACAATATGTTTCAGTAGTATCTTTCTTTTTAAGGCTTGATACACATTGGCTGAAATAAATTAGTCATCCCATTTAGAAAAGCAATGGGGATGGAAACTAATGTTTAAGAGTCATTTTATAATGTGACAATAGAACAGATGACCCAGCTTGTTAGGGAAAAAGAAAGTATTGTGGTTGGCAAATATTATCCATAATTATTTCCTGTAATCGGGCTGATGGGCGAAATAGCTCAGAATCACGGTAGATCTAAGGGTTACACATCTCCTTTCCTTTACAATAATTTATTTTTCACTCCTTGTATTAGCAGTACATGCTGAGCAGAAGTAGTGTAGATAATTGTCAGAGAACAGGGGAGACACCGGAAGAAAAGCAGGCAATAGTTAAACCAGCGGGATACACTAGCTAGGCTTTGGTTTAATACTCTGTGCCACTTCAGCCACCCAAGGACAGCCAGAGCTTGGAAATACTAGACGAAAAGAACCAAGAAATAGAGAACTCACACATTTATATTGTACAGCATTTTGAGTGTTGTGACGACAGCTCAGCCCATCCACCTGGGATCTGAAGCTCTTTGCCCTCTTCACGCTGTATGCTCAGCCCGTCCATTGGTGACTTGGTAGCTGTGTGCTTACCTGATACACTTACTCTGTTTTGTAAGTGACACTTCAAACCCTCTTGGTCCAAACTAAGTTTCTTCTTTTCGCTGTCATCGTCTCTCCTGCCTCTCCACAGTTTCTATCTGCTGCACTCAGAGTCATCTTTGCTGCCCTGGATGGTAGGTCTCTTTGTTGTTCGAGCCCCAGACCTTCAATTTATTCATAGTTTGGGTCCACCCTCTCAGGCATTCTGTGAACACCCTGTTCAAAGAATACTGAGAATCTGACAGTTGCCAGCACTTCTGTTGTTAACTCCCTGGTCATAGCTACCATTGTCTTTCTCCTGAGCTACAGTTTCTCTTCATTGTCCATATTTACTCCTCTTCCTCCCTTGCTTCCAGCTTCTTTTCAGCATCATCTTCCTCTTTGACCATGACTTCTAAAGACTTCTACAACATCCACAAGGGCTTCCCAGTTTACTCAGAGGAACAGACAAAACCTTTACCACGGCTTCCGACCCTCACTGAACTCCCTGACTTCCTCGCTTACCACCTTCTCCTTAATTACTGCCTCCTTGCCATGCCAACTTTGTTGTTCCGTGCCCGTGTCAGGCATCTTCATTTCCCAGTCATTGCTCTGGCTGTTCCCGCTTCTCTCCAGGTTTCTTCCCTAGGAATCTGTCATCAGTTTGACTCTTTCTGATCCTTCTGATCTTTCCTTAAGTGCAATTTTGTATTCCCAGTATGCAGCACCTAATCTCGTCAGACATTTATGCATTATATAATGACTTCCAATATATTTTGAACTTACTTGTACTATTTAACTGCAACCTTTTAATAACTTCCTTTGCCCCTCAAACTTAAAAGAAAATATAAAGCTACACACACAGAAAAAAAAATTGGCTAACATCTGACTTTTATTTTATTTTTTTTCAGAAATGAGATCTCAAACCAGGCACCAGAGATATGAAGTTAAAAATAAACCACTCTATGCTTATAGGGTTTAAGAAAACAAACCAACTTTCTGTGAAGTTTTAGTGGTTTTTGTAATTGTTTCAAGATACCAGATGTTTCAGAGTAGACTGTAAAACCCCCACGTGACGATAAAGCCCATTAGCTGGCACTTTCCTATTGGGATTTTACTCTAAAACAGATGAAGTGTAGAACCCCACAACAAGGCTCCCATGCAACAGACGTATTCAAGCCTGGTGTAGTCCTAAGGGGGAAGAGTGTACGGAACCCTGACTCATCTCTGCTTCGCTGAGCTAGGTCTGAGAAACAATGTATCCTACGAGCCAGTTCTCTCCTTTTCTCTTCAGTGCTGTCAACTTAAGTCAAGGAAAATCCTGGAAGCACACAAAAGAAACAGCGAACACTTATTTTTCCCAGAGAAGGGTTTCTATGGGTGGTAGGAGAAAGACTTGCTTTATAATTAGATATCTCAATTTACTGCTTGAACTTTTACCTTGGGCATATGGTATACATGAAAAATAAAGCACTGGAGGCCGAAATTTCACTTTAATTATTCCCCAAGTCCTCCACAGTTACTGGTGTGCATGAGCCAGGACTTTCCATGGTGGGTACTCAATTTAAAGAAGCCTCTAGAGAGAGGTGGCTCCCTGCTTCACACAGAAGGGGAGGGCATAGTTCACAGTACTGAAGGGGGGAGCCAGGCTTCAGGAGTAGCACTCAGATCTGACCACCAGGATGCCCTTTCTCCGGCTCTCCTCACTGACTCTGCTTGTGTTTGTTCCTCTGGGCATGTTACTGTCTGTCATCTGTTACTTTGCCATTGGGACCCCACTTCTGTGGTCCTAGCTGACGATCCCTAGAAGGAAATAAAAATGGTTTCTTCTTAAGTCTCCATTTCAATTTCGAGCAAAGGATCTAAATGGATTTTGCTGGTGTCACAGGCTGCTGTGCTTCAAATATCTTCCTGACCTAGAGTGTTTGCTCCGTGTGTGGTCAGGGTAACAGCACTCTTGCTTTCTCTCCTGCTCTCTTCCCGGGTCTGTCTCTGTCTCTCTGTGTGTTTTTGTTCTCCCACTGTCTGTGCCTCTCTGTATACACACGCATACAAAGCCTTGGGCACGCTAGGCAAGTTCTCCAGCATTGAGCTCTACTCTCAGCCTGATATTTCTGTTTCTATTTTAATGATGAAATGTACAAAAATCAATCCTTTTGCCTCTCTCCACTGAAGAAAAGAGATCCCGGAAGGACTTTATTAGCTATAAATGTGTTAATTATTTCTTAGATTAAAGAAAGGGCAAGGCATGAGAAGTTGATGCCTGAGTGAACGAGATGTCAGGACTATACCACACTCAAGGCTGTTGTTGCAATAAAGAACTCAAAGTCACAGTGTTAAAATTCTCAAACTGCCTTTTGTAAAGAAACAGTATCTTTAAGTATTAAAAAAATTTCACAATGATCTATAGCAAGATTTGGATTTTTTTTGAGAAAGACAGTTAACATTTTAGCTTCTATCACAACTACTCTGTCTTTTTAGGACAAAAGCCTCCATAGCTGATCTGTAAATGAACGAGTGTGATTGTGTTCCAGCAACACTTTCTAGTGGGATAGGTTGAACACAGCAACCACAGTTTTCAGATACCTAATTTATTATATCTACTTACACAGGAGCCACCATGAGCATAGAGGTTCAGTTTACCTGTATCAAAGCCTTTGAAAAGATTATTCAAATCAGAGACAATTTTGCAATGTATTATTTTTAACATGGTGGCAAATTATCGGTAGCGATAAGCTACCAAGCAGATAATTTGAAAAGAAAAGGCATATACTAAACCATTGTTTCTTCAAGATCAAAGTAGTATTTCATGAGAAATGCATTGTTGTTTAAAGAAACATGGAAGGCACACTAAAGTGGCCAAGAAATTGCCTCTGTTGCTGCACTTCTTGTTCGTAGGCATTGGTTGTATTACCTGCATACCTAATACATTTAAGAAAAGAGTTTTCTGATGTATTAGTTATACCTAAAGAATTTCAGTGGGTTTCATTTAAATCCTCCCATGAGAAACATATAAATATGAAACCCTTTCTAATTGATTTGCAAAAAATAATTTTTGGCATTGCAATGATGGAAATCTATTAGCTCAACTTCCACAAGTCCTCTGTGTAAATAAAGGATGAAAAATTTTCAAATTGTAGTAGTACTGAGTAAATTTAGACAGGTGAGCTGCAGAGTTGGTTCCATTAGGACCACTGGTGGACTCTCTCTCTTTCTCCGTCACAGTGACCACTAGGTGTGCATGTGATCAGACCTTCAAGTGGCTGTGACACAGAACAAGTATTCTTCATTTTCATATCTTGTTTTCAAATTATGTTTAAGTTAGTGTATACTTTTATCATGGCATTTTCATAGATAAGCATCATTATGCTTTGTTCTAATCCATCCTGTTATCTGATGTCCTTCATGGTCCTCCCTCCCACTTCTTGTTCATAGCATCCCTGACCCAGTGAGCCTCCCTTCTGTGCCCATGCCACATGTGTCCCCCTTAGCCTCCTTCTTCCTCTTAACATCACTTCCTTTCTTCTCATTAAACCGAGATTCTAGAAATAATAATAACAGAACGTATCTAAACATATAGGTTACAGGACTTCATTGCTCTAGAATTAATAACATAAAGATCTTCTCTTGCTGTTGAGCTGTGTCTTTGTATGAGTCTTAACATGTCTAACTAGCACACTATATTGTATAAATTAATAGACAAGCACAGATTGAAATCTGCATGCTGACTCCTTCACAGTCAGAGTGATATGTGGTTGAAATGCTCTGGACCATGTGGTAGACAGAGAGGCAGGACACACAATGGAACACAGTGAGGCTGGGGACAAGCTCTAGTTACTATCCCTCAGTGCCAGTCCTCACCCCTGAAGATGCCATTTCAGGCAAGCTGTAGAAGTGATCTCATTTCCCATGCTCAAAGCCATGTGGGAGAAGGCCATGTGGCATGTTTTCTGGGGGTTTTTTTGCTTTCTACCTGGCACATTTCCCAAGATGCTTTGGGGCTGGCTGGGCATTTTGTTTGTATGGGCTCCTCTTCAACTCTAAAATTAGGCAGCAGCCTCCCAGGCTCTAAAAAGGATTTAAGGGCATTTCTGTGTCATTTATTGAACAAAAGAAAAATAAGTAATAAAAATCGCTTTTTAAAATATTTTGTAGACATTAACTCGGATTCAGTGGAGATGTTGGGAGAAGAACGTGAAAAGGGCAGCTTCAGAACATTCTCAAGCCACGGTTAAAATAATATTACAGTGAGCTGGTTTTTACTTGAAGATAATTATAGTTCTGGGTGGACCTAAAAGGATTTCCCTTTTCAATGAGGCTGGACAGTGAGTGAGGCCAGAGTAAAACCATATATCCTGAGAAGTTGAGAAGGCAGCTGACCCTTCTCATCCTGTTCCTTGTTGGAACACAGACATCCGGTCTGAACTCTCTGGTGTCTGATCCTATACCCAGAGGGTGGGGCCACACCCCCTCAAACCTCTGCTGCTCTTGGAAGGCCATTGATGTCACTAGTGGAGTGTAGACTGTACACAATCATTGTACAGAAAAGAAAATGGAGATCTGGCTTCACGCTGGGGACAGGAGCCCGAGTGGCTGATTTGAAAGTGGCTAATGGTCTTCCTCAGCTCCCTTCACCTACGTTGTGGGGTTTGCCCTTGGCTGGTATGACAGGTATAGTTTTGTAGGAAAGCTCTTCCTTCTTGACTCTGAAAACACGTTATATCAGCAGATGCCAATTCTGCTCATTGCAAATGACACCATAGTGTTGCTGCTTTTCTGAGACCCACAGGAGACTGAAAACCTCCCTTTATAATGCTCTCATTCTACAATGGATCAAATTAATACCCAGAAAGATAAAGTAACTTTCCCCAGCTCCTTGGAATAATTAGAGATAGCCATAAATCTGCGTTTTTTGAACTTTTCAACTCCTCACATACTGAAGAAAAAAAAATGGTCCCAGAATATAAATGTGTGTGGTTCAGTTTGGCTTTTCAAATACCCATAATTTAGCACAAGAGTTATAATTTTTCTCTTTAAAAAAAACTGACCAAAATATGGTTTCTCACTAACCGTGGTTGGAACTTTGTGCCTATTTGGGGCAGCAGTTTACAGTGTCTTCAATCCTGGGTTGGTTCCTGCTGGCTTTGCTGTAAACGACAAGACATGTGACTCCCACCAGTCTGGGGGCTTTTCTGACACTTGTCTGACACAGTTTGGAGATCGAGTATTTTAGGAAGTTTTCTGGTCATGAGGCCCTGAGCAACCAGCACTTACTCTCAGAAAGAGGCTGACTTCATGAAGCTCTGGCCAGTTTTCTTCTCTAGCTTGCACCTAAGCCTGTAGGTTTGTGGTTTTTCGCCAGAGCCCCATCTCACCATTTACTCATCATAAATGAGGAGTATATTTACTAAATATCAGCTAATTAGCAAAAATACTTTTACTGTCTTTGTTCATTCATCAAACATTAAAAAAAATTAAACTGAGTACCTACTATGATCTAACCTCTGGGCTCTTCTTTGTCTTTGAGCTATTCATGATCTAGTGGAAGAGAGGGGTTGGGAAGGTTTAGGGAACTTGAGGGGACATATTGTATTAGTTGCCTCTCTGGTTCCTATGACCCAGTGACTGACAAGATGCAGCTTCAGGAAGGATTTGTTTTGGCCGATAGAGGGGATACTAGGGGTACCGTGGCAGAAGTAGGAGGTGTGTTCCACCTTTAGGAAGCAGAGAGCAATGGATGCTTGTGTTCAGCTTCTTTTTTTTTCTTTTTTACTTATCTGGGGACGCCAGCTCATACAATAGTATTGCCCACATTTAAAGTGGGTTCTCACACTTCAGTTTACCTGATCTAGCTCATCCCCCACAGACATGCGCAGACACGTGTTGCCTTGATGATTCTAAATCCCATCTTAGGAGTCATGACTCATATCAGAAGAAGTACCTGGGTTCAAGGAAGCTTCTCTTTGTCCTGGAGAGCAAGGGATACAGTGGGGAAACTGACATTTGATTGACGTGTTAAAAAGCAAACAGAAATCCCACAGGTAGGGATGTGCAGAAGATTATTCCCAAGGAAAAGTGACACCAAAGTAGGGACAAGTGGATCTCCACTGAGTGATAATTTCTTTAAAAAAAAAAACAAAAAACCTTACGTTTATCTTATCTGTTACTATGTGTGAATGACGTGTGTGGGGTGGTGGCACATGACATGGTGTGCACGCATGGAGGTCAGAGGACAACTTGTGCAGTTGGTTCTCTCTGCTTTATGTGGGTTCTGGCCACTGAACTTAGGTGTCAGGTTTGCATAGCAAACACCTTCACCCGCGCAGCCATTTGGCCAGCACTGAGTCCTAAGTTCTTGACGTAAATGTGAATAACTATATTTCAATATGTTTGGTTTCTGAAGTTGGAATTGAAACTTTAACCATCCATTTAAGAATATATATATACATATGTGCATATGTATATATATATATTTGAGTCAGGGTCTCTCTCTACTTAACCTGGATGTTCTAGAATTCAATGAGTAGACCAGGCTGGCCTTGAATTCACAGAGATCCACTTGCCTCTGCCTCTCAAGTGCTGGCATTAAAGGCATGAGTCACCATGCCCATCTTATTTAAGAATTATTTTAAAAACTGAATTCCAACTATGGCTTAGTTTTGCCAGATATTGCTTATTTGTTGCCCAGAATGTGTTCTTAACAGTGCTGGGTCCTTTAAATATTTAATATTCACAGGAATTCTGGGACAGAGCTACTAGGAGATGGCACCTCGGGAGTGTAACTGCTTTGCCAAGGCCGCAGAGCTAGCAGGAGACCAGGCAAACTTTCAGCTCTTCAAACACACACTTACTAAATAAGATTTTAAACTGAAATAATGGTCTTTAGTATAACTTACAAAACAGATATTCAAGGTTCGTTAAAATGACCTTGATGCATTACATAAGAGAATTTAAAAGCATCTCATTCGGTTCTCTAGCCCAAGGCCTTGATGTATAGATCAAAAGAGAGTCTAGAGAGATTAGGTGACCTGCGTCTGAAACAGCCAGTTAAGACAACAGCTGATGCCTAACCTTTAGCTCCCTTATAAACTGCTCTGGCCTCTCCACACTGCATGTCAATTATGCATCAGAAATATTAAAATTAATAAGCAACAATGATTGCTTAAAAGCTCCATAAGTCACAATTCACCGAGCTCACGGGAAGCAGACCTGGCTGGAGGGCCACACTGTTTGCTTTGACTTACAGAAAACTGGAGATGGGCATAGCATGGGCCACCTTACCTTAATCCTGCCATTATTTTCTTAAAGACCTTGTGAAGAACTCTCTTGAACATATTTGCTGCCTCAGTGTTCTCTCTCTCTCTCTGCAGTCATATTTCCCCAACATGTTGACCTCTCCAAAGGACATTAATGAGTTTGTTCTCATACCACCTGAGTAGGGCTGGGAGCGGTGTGGGTGGGGCAGGGCTTGCTCTGCTTATTTACAGGTGAGGAGCTGGGTTCAGTTCATGTAGCTCTACGCAAAGAGGAGAGTACACCGAAATGTTAGTCATCAACGTCTCGTAGATGAACACAGAGGCAAAATGTGATGTGTTCTCAAGGAGCTACTGGGCAGCACGGCTGGAGGTTTGGAGAAGAGGAGGATCACTGGCTCTCTGTTAGCAAGGGCATGAGCTGGCTTCTAAATGTGGGGAAGATAGAGATGTGGTAGTCGGAGGACAGGGGGACATGAATAATGATGCAGCATGTGAGCTGCTATTTCACACTCGGGCCGTGACAGATGGCTCATCCATCACTGACCCTGGGAGATGGGAAAGGACCCAGGTAGCTTGACTCCCTCTTTCAGATCTGAGGGTTCCCATGATGCTCCTGGAATCTTTCAATACTCCCCAAGCCTGGGGTCCTTTGCTTTGGCTTTTCTGGTTGTCCGACTACCCCACAACTGGAGGCTTCTGATTTCCATTCTATTTTCTGTGACCTTGCCCTTCCATGAATACATTCATACATCTCGATGCTGTTTCCAGCCACCACCACTGTCCTCTGTCACCCCCTCAGTCGGCCCTATATAGTTAACTACTCATGTGCCTCTGAGCTGCGGCCCGCCTTCCAGCCCGGTGCCCTCAAAATGCCCCAAGCATGCCATTTCATTTGTTGGAGACCTGACAGGCCAAAGGGAGTTTAGAATGGACAGGGGGTAGGACAAATATGCTCTCTTACTGCCTTTTGAGTCTTCAAGCTATTAGCACAGTGTGACGGGTATAAAGACCCTCTTTGTACGGGAATAACTGAAGAGTAGAACATGGTGGCAGGTGAAGAAAACTATGTAGAAGAATCATTGCAGCAATAGATCAATGATAGGTCCCAAACACAACCACACAGCCCTCCTCCTTTTTCTTGTCTTTTTGAACAGTGCTGGAGACTAACTAATCTGCCTTGCAGATGCTAGGCAAATGCTATACTGGTGAACTATAGTTGCTCAGGCTAGCCTCAGTATCACAGTCCTATAGCCTGGCTATTCAGGACTTTATCATCAAAGCCGACAGTTTTGCTATTGGGAATGAGAGACACAAATAAAGAAGAGAAATGAATGGCAGATACTGATGGAGTTCGTTTCAGGAGGGCTTTCATCTATGTGCATTTTGATGTCTGACATGGACTAAGAAATTAGGGCACAAATACATTAAGTGATTAACAGAGCCAAAATCTGAACTGAGATCACCTGATTCTAGTAATTTTCGTTCCCATCCACCAGAGTAGAAAGTATCATAATTTGTGGCTTCAGATAGAGTATCACAAATGGTGTTGCCTCAGTTATGTGGAAAAATGACCCCCCAATCAACACTAAACTCATCCCACTCAACATACAAAAACATAAGCAAAGTACAAAAGCATCACACTGCTTCCAAACAGCTCAAGGACATCCCGGAGCAAAGCTCAAACATATGCACATGACTACAAATTTGTCATTGTTGAGCAATGTAGAAGTCACTGTGTCTGACATTCAACCAAGAAGCAGGAATGTATTACCTAGGAGATGTATGAATAGCAGCATATGGGACATGTATAAGCACAGGGCAGTGAGGCGAAAGCCACAATATCTAACATGAAGCTGGAAAATAAACAGTATATGATAAGTGAACCATGGAACTATATATATATATATATATATATCACATATAACTGAAGTCCCTAAAAGAAGGGAAACACCCAGATATACCTGTCATTTCAACATGTTGAGATTAACAGGTTTTCTGTAACCCGTTAATAGGTTTCTCCACTGATGCAGTAAGCCAGATCAAGCCAAATTGAAAAGTAAAAGACCAGGTTTATTCTGGGCAAAGCAACTCCCAGGTGACTCCTCTAGCATCCAGAGATGGAGGAGGGAGAAGGGGCAGGAAACAAAAGAAACTACTATCTAAAAGAGGGAGGTTTAAATACCCTGTAGGTGTGGGGGTGATGACGTATCTGCCACAAACGGGGTTGAGCCCAATATTAACCCTTTAGGCAGGAAGGGAAGCTAGCAGCTTCAGGGGAGGATCCCCCACCACTGCCTGGATTGCAGAACTGGACTTTTTGCCAGGTTTTCTGAGAGGGTGAGTTTTGGAGAGGCAGGAATGGGGCCTCTGGATTGAAGTTCCAGCCGAAAAGAGACCATGAAAGATGAGGGAAAAATATTTGGAGAGATAAATGATGAAAAATTTCCAAGTTTAAAGAAATTTAATAAACCCCAAATTCCAGGAATATTAATGTGTATGAAGAAAAACTAAACCAGGATGCAATATAATAAAAGTTACTTAAACTCTCTAGCAAAGAGAACATCTTAACAGTCAGAGAAAAAGACACAGCATATGAAGAAGAGCAAGCTGAAAGGAAGTGATGCAAGCACAAAGGACACCATCTCTAAAGAACATCCAGAAGACATGAGGAGGAATTTTGGAGAGATGGAGTTAAGAAGGTCGGACTGTGACTTGGAACACTCTGGTGGCTGACTCGCGTGTTTGCTGCCACTGATAAAAGAGTTGCCACTGACTCCGGAATTTCCCTGACTCCGGAATTTCCTTCTCTGCTATTCTCTCCCCTCCTGGCTTGTAGTGTACCACGCCCGCCCGTCTGCGCTCTATGTGCTACCATACAGTTCGTGAACCAGGCAAGGGGCTTGAGATTGAAACACACCAAGACTCACAGACAGAGAGAGTCACGGGTCACCCTTGAAACAAGAATGCCCCCTTATTGTGTACCAGAGCCGCTTATATAGAGATCCTTAACTGATAGCCAC